>JACEGR010002276.1:0-134301 GCA_014170235.1 Listronotus bonariensis | reverse complement strand
ACTATACATTTTGACACTGTATTTGGTACCGATGTTCGAGACAACTCCGAGAAATTTGACGACGGGGTTGCTGATCGAATCTGAGCACATAAGCGGAGCGCTTGTTCTCGAGATATTCATCATCAAAGCTTCACCCCTAATCCAAAGCTATTACTCACTCTTCCCCTTCTTAACACAATTTAATTTAAAGCCAAAGTGTTACAAATTGCTTGATTTTCACTCTTTAAAACCTCTTGTTTTTTACGTATTTTAGCATTGTTTTTGCATTAAATTGCATAGCTATACTTTGAATCATTTCAATCCCAGTGTGCCATGAAGCTCTATGTGTATGTATGGTTGCCGCATTATCAAAGAAAAAGCCACGCAATTTATTGCAAAAATAATGTAAAAAACGTAGAAAAACGGGGTTTTAAAAGGTGAAAATCAAATATTGTGTGACACTTTAGCTTTAAATCAAGAATTGTCTGCAAAAAGAAGGAGGAATATAGTGAAAATAAGCTTAGTTCAAATACCACCTTTGATGATGGATATCTCGAGTAACCGAAACGTTTCCGCCAAATAATTTTTTCAGATTCGTGATCAGCGCTCCAAAAACTCCCGTATACCAAATTCCCGTCAAAATCGGAGTTGCCAGCCGGTTTCTAGAAAATTACCAAATATTTTTGCTGATTGCCAAACATCAAAAAAAAAATTATACCTCTATTCTTTAAAAACCATAAAATGCTTTTAAAGAACTGCTGAACTTACAAATAGGTATATGAATTAATCCTCTTTTTTTAAATGTTTATTAATAACATTTAAATTGTTGTTTATTTTATATATTTTTAAATTCTGCTTATGTTCTGGTTAGTTTTTATGTAAATTAGTTCTACAATACAGGGCCGTATTAACCCTAAGGAGGCGCCCTAGGCTGACAAAGTCCCGGGAAACGCCTATTTGGCGTGACAAAAAAATTTTGGAAGAGCAAAAAAGGGACCTTACCTCCGTTGCGCCTATTTTCTTTTCAGGCGCCTTAAAAAGTCATCGGCTCCTCCTTCCCGTCTATTTCAGTTATTTCAAACACCTTATTCACAGGAGGAACGCCACTCCTCTGCGTCTAGCGCCTATTACTCCACTGTCTGGCGTCCTTTTTTTCTCATGGCGCCCTCAGGATGTAGCCTAGTCAGCCTAATGGATAATACGGCACTGCTACAATAACTAGTTTAGGGGCCGGCCCAAGAAAAGTGGCGCCTAAGGCGGCTTCAATTTTGGCGCCCTTAGCTTAAAAATTAAAATATCTTATTATAGTCAGTACTTTTTTAGTAATATTTTATATGATGGGGTGATTATTTTTCATTTCCGTTTCTTTAAAAGTCCATTAGGAAACTTAGTTTATGATACAGAGTGATAAGTTTGCTTTATTACTTCTGACGAACTTAAAAAACTTCTGTTTTAAGAGTGTGTTTACACAAAAAATAAAAATAAAAGCTAGTGATTTGTTTTTTAAAAGACAGGACGATCTTTATTTTTGGCTGTGGTTTTTCCTGGAAAATTCGTCTATACGGGGTGACCCGAAAATAAGCTATCAAAAACCCTCAACTTTCTTTTTAATGACAATGCTTTTTTCCTTACATTTTTATTCATGCAATAAATCCTATGTTTCGTGTATCATGTCCTTTCAACTATTATCGAAAAAAAATACCATTTATCTATTTTTTTAAACTTGTGCAGACAATTGAGTTGGAACACCTGAATTTAAAATTCATGGATTTATTTTTTCGAAAACGGTCAGGCATGGCGGTGTTTGGCTGTGTTTTTTTTTGTAAATTTATGTATACAAGGTGTCACAAGTCATAACCACCAATTTATTTTTTTAACGATAACACATTTTTTAATTACACTTTTGACTTCTCCCTCGAATGCTAACGATATTTTTTAAGTCTCCTGAAAATATGGGTATTGACTTAAACGATCCGAAATGGCATCTAGAAAAAGACGTATATTAAATTTTTTCTTAAAAAATTACAATTGTTATTTACAATGAACTGAAAAAATAGCCTGCCAGTTTTTTGCCAAAATTTCAAAAAAGTATAAGCGATAGCTTAAATACTATAAAAGTTTTTGAAAAATCAGAAAATTATAGTAAAAAGTTCTTAATTCCCGGAATTGTAGCTCCAGTATTTATAATTTTTATTTAACGTTGAAAAGCAGCTTTTGCGCTGCGATTTCGGCATGCGCGATTTGCCACTGTAGTGAGCATAGGTTTTAAATAATTTATTTATGGGATTAAAAACAATTTGAAAAAATTCTTGTGTCATCTAAAGACTTCAAAGAACATTTTTAAAAAGTTATTCATTTGTTAATTATTAGTTTTTTACGGGTTTCGGTTGTCATAGAAGGCGGTATAAAATTTTAATAATTGATCTACACTACTCAAAGAATTATCGCATATGCTCGATTTCTTCCATAAGCTTCAATACAAAAATGCTTTCATTAAAATGGCCATATCTCTTTTAGTTATTAAGATATCAAGACAATTTAAAAAATAAAATGTTAAGAAAACGTGAAGCTATAACTTTATATTAACCATTGTTTTTTACTGTTAGCAATAAATCCTACGGGGTGATAAAAAAAAATTGAAAAATGGATAATTTTTAATCGCCCTATATAATGTGCTGTTAAAACGGAGAAATCTCATTTGTTAATAATTTATACTCTTACCCATTTCTGATATTTTATAATCACAAATTGGACTACTCCCTTTCAACAGCACATCATACCGGGCGATTCAAAATTATCCATTATTTCAATTTTTTTATCACCCCGTAGGATTTATTGCTAACAGTAAAACAATGGTTAAGATAAAGTTATAGCTTCACGTTTTCTTAACATTTTATTTTTTTAATTGTCTTGATATCTTAATAATTAAAAGAGATATGGCCATTTTAATGAAAGCATTTTTGTATTGAACGCTTATGGAAGAAATCGAGCATATGCGATAATTCTTTTGAGTAGTGTATCAAACTTCTTGCTTCGTGAAGCTCTTATTATTTGGGTACCCAATAAAGTTGTGCAATTTTTTTAAACTTTATTTTTTTGTAAATAAGTTTTTTTAAGTTAACCAGAAATGCATTTCTATGCTTGGTATGCTCAATTAATCATAGAATTGACAATACAAGACAATGTGATACTCTATAGTAAGGTATTATATTGAGATGAAATAATTAAAATGCTTATATTTATTAAACTAAAAAATAATATTTTATGGTAACTAAATCAAATGTTAAAGAATTATTTTGGTCAGAGAAAAATAGTATGTTTAACTCGGAAGAAAACAATAATTCCGGAATCATTTTTTTAAAGTCAGATAGTGTTATAGCAGAACCATTAAAAGTAAACGCTGTAAACAAAATGGCCCTTACAATTAGCATCTTTCATATTTACACTCTATTCATAATAAAGCCTAAAGATAAAACCACAGATTACCTATATTTTAAGTAAACGCGACATCAACTGAACGAAACGGTCAAGTTACCTTTGATTTCGTCATTATTTCTTTTAGTTCATGTGTCACTAGTTTTAAAATTTGACAATTTGTAAATAAATTTATTAGAAATTATTGAAAATAATTACTAATAATGAATTTGGCTGATTAAGAAATTAAAAAGGAATTTATACTGTTTTAGTATTATTTCTATAAAAAGTAAGTACTTCAATTTCCTAAAATTAAATAATAAATGCATAGTTATGAAGAAGATAATTGTCTCTTAAAAGTAAGGAGGCTATGATTTTTTGTTGCAATATAAGCGGCTGTTGCTGGCTGGAGCCTAGGGCGGCGTTTTTAGGGGCCGCCGATTTTATAAATTGTTTACGTTGATTTTCGATTTTCATTTTGGAGTGATGAAAGTGAGGACCTTTCTTTTTTTTTTTTGAAAAAGGAAAAATTCGGCGGCAGCAAAGTAATAGCTTACGGGCGGGCAAATATGTAAATGCCTTGCCTCTGACTATTGTCCATTATTATACATCTTTTAAAAATTAAAATCAAACATTTTGACTTCGGCAGATAGCACCTATCTACACTTAGGTCTTTAACTATATACGGGGGTTAAGTAGTGTGTGTTTTAGTAATAATGCTAAAAATTAAGTAAAAATTAGATAAAATATAACGCAAAATCTTCAAGAAGATAGGTATCAATTTCCACAAAGCTACCTGTGTAACTAAATAAAAAAGATATATTGCTGTAAAATACATACAAACCCACTACTTAGATGCCTCTTTAATTTGTCCTTATGCACATCATGTAAAGGTAATTATTTACTTTGTACACACTTTGCACAACTGCATACCTTTCAAACTGAGTTTTTTTATGTGTATCTACACCTTGAATTTTTTACCTTGCTTTAGCTACCCACACATCAAACGCCAAGTTAAACATAATTGGCTTAGGAGTTTAAAAAATTAATATATTTACATAATATACAAAAGATTTTCCTTGAGTTGCCAGAATATTTAAGGGAAGTGATGATTATATGATGCCAGAGTTGGGTCTCGAATCCCCAGTATTCGAATAGGAATACGAACAAACATTTTTCGGAATATTCAGAAAGAAAAAAATAAAAACAGGTCCTTGCTTAAAATTTTACGAATTTGGGTCCCATAATACCGATATTCACAATTTTTGGTATTCGAATACTAACAATCGAATCCAAGTATTCCGAATACTGAGGTATTCCACATTTCGGTCTTCGAATAATACGTATGCTCGGTATTTGAGTACCTACAGAGTCCCGGTATTTGAATACTCAAAATTTCCGAATACTGTCATTTAAAAATGGTATTCTAAATGAAAATCACGAATACTGTCCAAAAGTATTCTGCCGAATACCAAACACACAGATGTATTCGAATACCACCCAAATGTATTCTGAGTACGATTTGGAATACCAGTATTTGAATACTACCCAACTCTGTATGATTCCAACAATAATTAAAATATTTTTCTGTTACCAATAAAATGTCCTACGGCAGAATGTTTAACTTCATAAAAAATATTTTTTTACTGGTTTCAGTTAAAATTTTGATCACTATCCGGAATTATATAAATACTGTGTAAAGGTATTTAAAATAACTTTGAACATGAAACACTTCTTTCACACTTTGAATTAGTTTTTGTTTCAATGCCCACTACAACGTACTTAAATATCCAATTCATGCAATGTAACAGTAAACGCGACATCAACTAAACCAAAACGGTCAAGTTAGCCATGATTTCGTCATTATATCTTTTTAGTTTATGTGTCACAAATTTTAAAGTTTGACAGTTTGCAATTAAATTTAATAGAAATTATTAAAAATTAATAGTAATAGTGTAACGAAGTAATAATGAATTTGTTGATTAAGAAATTAAAAAGGAATTTATACTGTTTTTAGTATTATTTCTACAAAAGTAAGTACATAAGAATTTTCTAAAATTAAATAATAAATGCATAGTTATGAAGAGAATAATTGTCTCTTAAAAATAAGGAGGCAATGCTTTTTTGTTGCTATATAATGGCTGTGATGCAAAATTAAAATTAATAAGTTTAGATAAATAAAACATGTATAAAATGGTATTTTGGAAAAATTTTATGCGGTCGTGGAAAAAATACAGTATGTAACACATGCATAAAGTGCCTCTTTTCAAAGTTATGGATTAGCTGCACTCGCCTGACGGCTCGTAGTGTCAAACTTCTCATTCGTAAAAGTATCACTTTATGCACTTGTTACATGAATTACCATGAAACAAGGCAACGCAGATTGTCCCGAGCTAACTTAGGTAATCATAAGGCACACCTTATATTTAAATATCATGAAAAAGGTGTTAAAAAATTACTTACAATTTATTTTTAAAATAAATACGTTAACAAAACAAAACAAATATACAAACAGGTTTTAGACATATTATTTGAGTTACTCACTAGACTTGAAAGAAGAAACCTCTTCTGTCCTGGTCCTAGGATACAGATTAAGAATTATTTTAATTTTAATATAAAAATTTAAGATGTTGTAAAAGCGTTTTTTCAACGATTTTATGACAATATGCTCATATTATAATGCAAAGAAGGATAATAATCTTTTGATCCTCCTTAATCTTTTCCTTTTACAACCCTTTGAAGTTCTTTAAGTAATTTAAAATGACGTGTTTTTATAAAGATACTCTTAATCCCCATGCAGCAATAGTATCAATTATTTCATATTACTAAAAAACGCTTCTATTAAATTAATTGTTATTTTAAAAATGTATTAATGGGTATATCCCTTATTAAGAAAAATATGCCTTGTTTTTTAAATTGTCTAGTTGGGCATTTTTATTATAAGTTATCAAAAAAGTCTTTCGCACCGTATGTCCGTCGGACAACCAAGATTTTTTATAATCAAAATATTTATGGCGTCGGTAAGTCGGTATTCTTGATGGTCGCAGTCAATAATACCGAGCGGCGACGTTGACGTTTCAGACGTCATCAAAACTGCGGCCTAAGTCTACCAAGTTTTATAAAAGAGTATGGCTGGTGGCAGAAATACGTAGGTAATTAATATTTTTAATAAATTATGGTGTTTAAGATTGTATTTGATCTATGAGTCACAAAAAAAACAAAAACAAAAATATGTTCTATCAGACAGTTTAAAGTTTAAAAAATGTCCATTGAACAAACATTCCCTTGGATATCTGAGGTAATCAATTAATATTTTTTAATAAAATATAGTGTTTTAAATCGTATTGGATTTTAATTTTTATAGCCTAAAAAAAGTTCAGTCAAACAGTCCAAAGCTAAAAAAATTCAAGAAATGTCCATCGGACAACCAGTCTCTTGGAAACCAGCAACTTGGATAACTCAGTGATTGTTCTTGTGATATGGTTATATGGCTTAATGATAGACAATGAAGTTAGCTCTGTTGGTAGTGACCCTGTCTTTGATCCTGGTGTGGTGGGTTTAAATTCTGTTTACTGTTCGCCCAGCGAGTCTAGCTCGATCATAAGAATGCTGCGGATAAAAAATGTGTTGGTTTAAAGATGTTGCCAGTTTTTTATCCTAATAAACCTAATAGTAATACTATGGTTAAATATGTATATCGCCCCAACATATCCCAACACTTCAATAGCTTTGGCACAATGCCTTTATGCATAAAGCCTTCAGATTGGTGTGTCGAGACGAGCCTCCAAAGCATCGACGCACATTGAGGTATCGGAGGATCCTCGATTTCTTCCTCTATCCCTTCCGGCGTCATAGTTCCACACTCGGTGGGCGAACAGTATGTGCTACGAGCCGTACCTAATGTGGATTTTCCTTGGTTGGGGCGTTTAAACTGTTTAAAGTGATCTTCTTATTGTAGATTACAATTAGTCGAGTTATTATTTATTATTAAAATTAATAAATGTTACAAAAAAATGAATAAAAAAATAAATCTGGATAAAAAAGGTTGATTGACCCCAGTATACAAATACTAAACATTAGCAATTTTTCACATCTGTTACAAACAATAAATTAGCTTGCTATTTAGTGTAAACCGGCCTTTATCGTACCTTTACATAAATATGCTTTGACTGCATAACTGTATCCACCTACTTAATCATGCACATAAACAATTTATGTAAGAGTTATGCGACGCATTCATGTGTATTTTATTGTCTTATACATACATGTCATGTTGTCTCATGGTAAACGTATTAAATTTTCTTAATACATGCATACTATACTCTAATTTAATAGTTTAGGAACTGTTTATTTTGCATGCCTTTCCACCTACTTTTGTCTTTTATTTATGTGTAATATTAACGGATGAAGAGAACTTGGCATAAAAATTACTTCAGTTACAAAAACCTACAATTTATGGTAAAACAGATCATCGCTATCGCGAAGTTGTTTCAGAGATAGCAGGGTGATTCTCGATTTTTTCACTTTTGAAAAGGTCCTGTAGCTTTGTTGTTATTACAGATACGAGAAAACTAATTGCACATTATAAAGACACTTTTTTCCGTAGAATCCAGTGGCGTAGCCAAAAAATTTTTTTGAGCTCGTCATTTTTGGACATATGACCCAAACATGTATTTTTTTTATTAGGGACACCCTATAAAATGATTAGGTAATTAAATTGCTTGTTTTTTTTTCTGATTAAAATAATATATCATAGTAGGTGGTTTAATAAATTTTTACGTCAAATATTGGAAAATTATGATTTTAAAGACGCATTGCGGCTTCTATCTGTTTTTTAAATTGTTTTATATTTTTGTTTTAAAAGGAATCTGTCATCCCTTAGCTCAGAGACATTTTCGTAGAAAAACAAAAATTAGTTTACAACAATAATAAACAAGTTATATTAATTAAACTTAAAAATTTATTACATAAGTTTTATTTTAATTTTATTTTGCTTTTTTATTATTTTTTTATTTCTTATGAAATCTCCATGTCAACTTTATCAACATAAAAAAAAAAAAAAACAAAAAATTTAAAGTCCTCAAGAAAAAAAAATCGAAAATTTTTGACAACAACTTGTATAACTTTGATTTTTTATTTTTTATACAAACATTATCATACTAATATACAGTGGGCCGCGGGGCCGGTCTGCTTCCTAAATCGCAAATAAGGACGTGCTATGAAATTTTCTTTAAATTTAAACATGAGCGATACTATTGCTTTAAATTTTGGGACATTACACTTGTGCTACTATTTTTATATATATATATGGTAATAATATTCTTTCCTTATCATATATATTATCACACTCATAACTTGTATCCTTATATATTCAAAAAATAAAATCAGAGAAATTTTTGGAAAGTTAAAATAAAAAACATTTTAACTGGTAAGGCCTGGCAGGCAAGCAACGATCAACAAAGAACATTCCACTGTGTTCCGGGCTTTTTGGTGGTGGTTTGGCTGAGTTCTCACCATCACATTTATCAAATACCAAAATTTCATTTCTTATTTTCATAAATAAAATTGTGGAAATTTTTAAATTTTAAAATAAAAAATATTTTAATTTTTTGAGCCACTGTGTATCATTTTATTATGCGTATTAATAATCTTCTACATCATATATTATTTACCAAAATTATTCTTTTTATATTTATAAATAAAGTAGTAGGAAATTTTTAAATTTTAAAATAAAAAAATGCGTCTTTCAAATCATAATTTTTCCAATATTTGACGTAAAAAATTTATTAAACCACCCACTATGAAATATTATTATTATTTTAATCAGAAAACAAGCAATTTAATTACCTAATCATTTATAGGGTGTCTCTAATAAATAAAAACATGTTTGGGTCATATGTCAAAAATGACAGCTCAAAAAATTTTTTGGCTACGCCACTGGATTCTACGGAAAAAAGTGTCTTTATAATGTGCAATTAGTTTTCTCGTATCTGTAATAACAACAAAGCTACAGGGCCTTTTCAAAAGTGAAAAATCGAGAATCACCCTGTATTCTGAAACGCTTCGCGATAGCGATGATCTGTTTTTACCATAAATGTTTTCTCCAAAAAAGAGCTCGAGGATGGGGTATCAGATTTTTAATATCTCTTATCCATTGTAGCTAAATCATATTTCTTTTTTAACGAGGTTAAATACAGTATTTTGGAAAAAGTTTCGTAAGTCCAGTCCTGTCTAAATATATTTGACCAAAATTGTCAAACTTAAAGAAAACACATTTACCTATTAGCCCTTAAAAAGTAAAAAGATAGCCGCAACAAATCAAAATGTATTATATAAGTTTAATTTGACCCACCCTGTATATAATATATCGTCCAAAAAGTAATTAAAGAGTGGCTTGCAAACTGATCTAGGTAAGTGCCTCAGTATAAAATTTTGTTTTTGTCCATCAATATGGTACAATGAGATCCAAATGTTAGTTTCCCCAGTGGCGATATTTTCATTTCCTGGGGAGGGTTATAGAATAAATGAAGTATATTTGAACTTGGTCATGTGTACCAAAATTGAAAAATCAGACAAAAGAAATTTTAAAGAGCAAAAAAAAAGAAATAAAAAGGTTAAATAAAAAATTACCTTTACAAATACTTGTTTACTAATAATAATGGTAATAATAATCGTGTTTATTCAAAAAAAAAAAAAAAAATGAATATACTAAAAGTACTGATGTACTTTACAAACTGTACAAAGTAAAAAAATGATTTTTTCAAGAAGAAAAATAACATTCCAAAGCAAGGGGATATTTAGCCACTAAGGCTATTCTTACATATAACCTTGCTTAAAATGCAAAAAGCAAACCTACAACCTAATTAATTTAAAACTAGTCTAAAAATGTAAAGACAAATATCTGATATGAATATTTATTTAAAGAAACACATTAAAAAAACACACTTTTTAAAGAAATTAAAATTCCAAATAAAATTAAAAAAAAGAAACACTTAAAACATAAAAAAGTACAAGTTTAAAACAGTTAAAAAATAATAGTTTAGACTTTAGACAAATATACCTATATACCGAATCAGCCAAATAACATAACACATAGGCAATGTGAGGAAAAAAAACAGTCTAACGTAAATAGCGGCATTTAAACATTTCGGATTAGATGATGGAGTACATCCTTTGTTGTTGCTTTACTGGTCGATATACCTTTGGTTAATGCTTATACAGTATATGCTCATACTGGGTTCGTAAAAGTACAACTTTTAAATATCTTTAAAACCGCTAAAGCTAAATTTACCAAAATTGGGATCTAAAAGGTATCCAGCAACGTCCTGTGTCTGGTGTTACGATTGTGGACTTGATCACGCGAGATCAGCTTTTGCTTAAGGTAAAGAGGTATCGAAGTTACCATAATCTTCATGAGAAAAAACTGCAAAATGCAATTCTCTCCGGCCCTCCATATTCAACCACCCTTAAAACTTTCTGAGATAACAGCAATTCTGGACTCACTGTATGCGGTTTCTACTTAACAATGAAAATTATGTTTCTGAAACACCTTATATATTAACTAGTAAGTACTGTCAGTAAAAGAGTAAATTTAAATTATTTTTTTTAATTTAAGTTTATTTTTGTATCTTATGTACAGCCACAAGTTATTTGGTGTATAAATAGAGTTGGGACACTATGTATATATTTGTTAATTGTTTTTCGTTTAATAAGTTTTATTTTATTTCTGAATTTAAAACTTTGACACTTGGATCACTTCCGCTCTTCAATTATAGATAGACCCCAGCAAACACTATTTGCCGGCAATATACATTTTTCATATTGGCATTGATGGTAAAGCATTGGCAATTGGTGGCAATATTATGCCAACATCTAATACGCATTAAAAAGTTAACCCTAAATAAACACTCAATTGCCAATAAATTTTACATGCAGGCGAATTGCCGGCAAGCATACAAAAATGGCGGCATACCAATCCTGATTAAATAAAGCATGCCGTTTTGTTGCAAGCAAATAAATATTGGATTTTTGAAGGCAAACCTTCAACGCATATTTATACTTTTCAAACCATATTATTAACATTGGTATTTTAACTAACATTCGAGCAATTTTTTTGATCTGTTTTATTTATAATGGCGGCTAATCAACATTATTTTATGTTTTTACATAATATAAAGGAAATGGCCTTTTCCTAACATTTTATTGATACAAATCATGCAAAGAAAAATTAAGTCAAACAAAATGTTTATTCCGTATTTTTGAGAGAATAAAAATAAAATAATGGTAAAATTAGCTAGGTTAATTTCGACGATTTCGACCGAAGGTGATAAATTCAAATTTCCCGCTTAGCCGAAATACAAGATTTGACAATTTGACAGATGAGGCAACCTTGCTTTTGTTTGGCCGCTTTGTGCAATTGTTCTCTACGTGGTTCTCTAGCTTTTAGTTTCTTTTTAAAGAAAAGAGTTTTTAGTAGACATAATTAAGTGTATTCATTACCCATATAAAATTTTTGCCGGCAAGGCATTGGCAAAAAAGCTATCAAAAGACATCAAAATGGGCAATTGGCCGTTATTAGGCCACGCGTTGCAGAAAATGTGATGGCATTCATCATTAATAAGTTATGATGAAAAAATGCGTTTAGGATGATGGCATCCATCATTAATAGTTATGCTGAAAAATGCATTTAGGATGATGGCATCCATCATTAAAAAGGTTTTGGCAAAATATGCCTTTTAGATGATGGCATACATTATTTTTTTCCTAATGACAATAATGCATTTTATCGTCCAGGGAATTAAAATGTGCATAAATAATGCACATGTATAATGTGTGTTTATGTACAGGGTGTCCCATATAAAATTAAATACTAGATTTTGGAAAACCATTAGAGATACAATAAAAATACTAAAAATACATTTCACTGAACAACTTCTGCATTTTACTTTTCTTGTATCTCTTATGGTTTTTCCAAAATTATAGTATTTAATTTTATATGGGACACCCTGTACATAAACACACATTATGCATGTGCATTATTTATGCACATTTTAGTTCCTGGACGGTAAAAAATGCATTTTATTGTCATTAGAAAAAAATAATGTAATGCCATCATCTAAAAGGCATATTTTTGCCAAAACCTTTTTAATGATGGATGCCATCATCCTAAATGCATTATTTTCAGCATAACTTATTAATGATGAATGCCATCACATTTTCTGCAACACGTGGCCTAATAACGGCCAATTGCCCATTTCGATGTCTTTGATACCTTTTGTCAATGCCTTGCCGGCAAAAATGTTATATGGGACATGTAATAGACCAACAGTAGTCATTTGTTTTGTTCCTTTGTTTTTATTTATTCTTTAGTTAGTGAAGTAACGGTTTAGAATCCATAATTATTTTACATAAATAAAAGCCCTCACAAATTATTGTATAACGGTCCGTTAATCAATACAAATAAGCACATAAATAACCGTTTCTTTTTCATGAGCTACGTAATATAACACCATCTATATATTCAGTCTATTATCGTTGTATATATATTAAGATATTAACTTAATTAACAGCTGACATAAAAATAATTTCATTCAACACTAAAAAAACACAAAATAGCAACAACTTCTCACTATTACCGGCATGTGTCTATATCAATTAGTAATTATCATATAGGTGTTTATACAAGCTGTTAACTATTTTTTGAACCAATTTGCAAACTATGCAAAGTAAAAACTGAATATTATTTTATACAATATGAACAATAAGGTAGATACAATGGTTTATCATGTT
The DNA here is from genome assembly GCA_014170235.1 of Listronotus bonariensis. Taxonomy (NCBI): domain Eukaryota; kingdom Metazoa; phylum Arthropoda; class Insecta; order Coleoptera; family Curculionidae; genus Listronotus; species Listronotus bonariensis. Next base: position 121,119 of record JACEGR010002276.1, on the reverse strand, counting down.
GCCAATGTGCATTTCAAAGTTATTTGCAATTTCCTTTGAAGGAAGTTTTTCCAACTAATTAGTTTTTAAATATCTTTTAAGGTTATTTACCTATTCTAAAAGACGTATAGAAATTGAAATCAGGTGATTTATGACTATAGCAACATAAAACCTTTTGGAAACAATATAAGTAAAAATACTCAAAATCCCAAAAAACATTACCATTCATTTCATTTAGCAAATTTGTAAAACCACATGGCTAGATCTAATAGGACCTTATTCCTAATGTTAATAATTAAATGGCACATTAGTGTAACATGTCGGAAAAACAATCTATTTCGAAGTCGGAAATATGCTTTTCCTGTGACAACATGTAAAAATACCAAATAGCACACTATTTTTATGCATAGCAAATGCCTTGTATCACACTAGTGTTGCAATGTACTTTACAACACTAGTGTTGCAATAGTTTATTACATAACAAGTGTCGAAAGTGATATATTTCACACGAGTGGGAATGTTGTCGCACGAGGAGATAGCCGAGTTCGACAATACCACGAGTGTGTAATCACTTTAGCACGAGTCATATACAATATTTTTCCTACGACCAAAAATATTTATATGCCAAAAATCTTAAGTTAGTTTTTTATATCATTAACTTTAACACAGACAATATAATCTGACAAAAGCTTAGACGGTATGTAAATCAATGTCAATTCCATAAAATCCAAATAAAAGAAATAACCTTTAATTGTATGTAAAAGCATGTAAGGTATTTAGTATTTTTATTTTAGTTTCCTTACAAAAATGTAATTACTAAAACTAAACAAAACTTACATGATCCCAAATGGATTAAATTAAATTTCAACTCTAATTTAATGGCAATTTCATTTTATTTTACCAGCTATTAGCCTTTTTCTAACAAGGTATGATTTATTTAGAAAAAAAATCGCCTGGCATTTTGTGGTTAGGTTAAAATTTTACAAATCGAGATCCCTACTTTGGCATTTGAATCTTTAGACACTTCCATTATTTAATGGGTTGCCTATTATTATTAAAAGCATTTGCTATAAAATAATATCTGTAAATAAACTAATAAACCCTTAAACATAAAATTAAAATGAATATAATTTAAAAAAGATAACGTGTGTTAGCACTGGTAAGTCAAAACCTTTAGTTTGTTAAAAATATACTGTAAATATCGTTTAAACAGAAATGTAAGCATCTTGTCATATGTACTTTTCAACACTAGTGTTGAAAAGTAGATTTCAACTTACGCGTGTGATATTATTCGTTTTCTAAAGGATCAAGGAGTGCGTTTTTATGTCATTTCATATGTGGTCGGAAAAGTTTTGAGATATACGTACATTTATTTGATTTTTTCAAAATAGTTTTCACCACATTGCATACACTTTTCCATTCTAACCAACCAGTCACTGAAAATAGCTTTCCACTTTTCATTTGAAATTTCAGCGCATATTTTATCCCAGGCCTCCAGTAGCGCGTCTTCAGTTTTAAACTTTGGTCCTTTCAGTTGGCTCTTGACAAAAGGAAACAACCCAAAGTCACACGGCGCCAAGTCGGGGCTATAAGGCGGATGTTCCAAAAGTCTCAAGCCTGCATCTGTCAAAAATTGACTGGTAAGTTCAGCTCGATGAGGTGGGGCATTGTCATGATGAACGTACCAGCTAGCGAGTTGCGAGTTTGGGCGAATCACTCTTAACTTTTCTATAAGTTTTGAAAGGCATACTGTAGTGTACCAGAGAGCATTTACGGTCTTCTGTTCTCGAAGCACAACACGTTCAATTATTCCTCTTGAACCAAAGAAAACAACTATCATTATTTTTTTACAGGTCTTGATTTGCGAACTTCGGTCGGAGTTTCTTCACCTTCGAGAACCCATATCTTATTCTGTTGTTTAGTTGGGACGTCGTAATAATAAAGATAAGTTTCATCTCCCGTGACGATCGACACTATGTCTTTAGATTTACCCTCCTGGAATTTGGACATCATTTTTTACACCAATTCACTCTTTGTGTCTGCTGCTCGGGAGTTAACTTGTGTGGAACCCAAAGAGTACAAATTTTTCTAAAACCCAAGTGCTCATGTATGATCGTGTGTAATGTTGCTAAACTTATGTTCAATGTCTCTTCTAACTGTCGATAGGTAATTCGTCGGTTTGTTTCTATAGCTTTTTGGACGGCAGATATGTTTTCTGGGGTAACTACTTCACACGGTCGACCTGAGCGTGAGGCGTCTTCAAGCGAAAACGAGCCCCGCTGAAATTGTTTGTACCATCTGTATATGGTCGCACGAGATGGACAGTCATCACCAAGTATAGGCTTCATTTCTTCTAAACACTGTTCTTGAGATAACCCACGTGAAAAGTTGTATTTCAAAATTGCACGGCACTCGATAGTCGTCCACGACGCCATTGCGCTAAAATCGCTGGACACGAACTGGCGCAAAACTGATAGTTTACTAATAACTATGTAGGACTACGACATTTCATGACATGTACAAACAAAAAACATCAATGTTACTTTCCTGCACCGTTTAGTTACAAAGTATCTCAAAACTTACTGAACACCCTACGTTATACAAAGCTACTAAGGTAGGTAATTTTCGATTTAAAAATATTGTTAAACAGTATAATATACCACAGTGAGAAAAAGTATATACAAGGTGCATTTTTTAAAACCTACAATGGGTATATTTTCTAAACCATGGCAAATATAAAAAAATACCGTTTCTATAATACCCGGGGAAATATAAATGACGTATTTTTCGAAACACCTATATCAACCCTTTAAGCTGTACCCCCAGTCACTTTAAAATCTTAAATAGCCACACCTCTTATGCGGCACCTCTCTGGAAAATGCTTTTCATTGGTCATAAAAAGTTGGGGTAAGATTAAATAATACCCTTAAATTTTAGAAAAATCATACTTATTATTATTAGGTATATAATATTCATGAAGAATACCAGAAATGTTTTTGTTGAGCGCTTGTGCAAATTGTTTCATTATTTAACTGAGCTAATACCTTGTTTAATAAATCTGTGTAAATATAATGATATCATAACTATTTTAAAATAAAAATACTGTTAACACCATCTTTGCTTATAAATACTATTGACATTATTAGAAGTCTATACATGAATATTAATAAGCAAGAAAATAAAAATGAGACATACTTATGCGCAAAATCGGCAAATTCCAGTACGTCGTAATGACAATCAAATAAATGTAAATAATGTTGCTGAAATAAACTTGACAGCCAAATATTTGTTTTCTTTGTAACAAAAGAGGTGAAGTTACAACTAGTCAGTGTCATGTCATTGACACGCAATATTATATTATTTGAGTATGGCTAAAATATTATAAAACCTAAACTAACATAAAAAATGCTTTAGCTAAATAGTTATTTATTATACAAGGACAAGGAAAAAAGTTCTAGATTGTAGTTCGAGGCTCTGTTGTCTCCTGACGCGAAGCGAAGGAAGACAATAAACCGAGAGTTAAAGCTACAGTTTCCTAGGACTGTCGGTCGGCAGAAACCGACATGACTTACGTTCACCCAAGTCAAATATTCACTTTAATGTAGCCCTATTTAAACAACTAAATGCGTAAAACAATGCGCATTTAGATGATATACCTGCGTACCAAATTGTATTTTGATATTTTAAACAATTAAAAAATTAGAGGGGTGTGCTACTGGCCAGAAAACTCCGGTGTTTGAGGAAAGTTTTCTCGAAAAGTACTAAAACTTTGAACAAATAAAGATGATTAATAAGATAATTTAAAACCCTTTAGATAAGGTATCACTTAGGCCCCTTTCCGACTTACAATTAGACATTTTGACGTTTGTGTTGGTGAGGGGAGAAGATACTGTAAACAAGTAAATTTTGACCCAAAAATATGTCCCTGTAAAAATAAAAATTGACTTGTTTCAAAATTTCTAAGTTTACAAATAACTAAATTTTACGGGTTGGCTCGTTTTAAATAAAATGCACTGTATGTTTCAGAAAACATGTTACTTATAGTATAGGAGGTAGCAACGTTTTCGAAAAAGAATTTTGGATCAGCTGATTTTTTGATATGTTGTTCTCCTTCTTCTTCTGGATAGACCCCGGGCTGTCTGGCTGGCGGTAGTGGTTGCGTTTATTAGTTCGCATCCTATCTGTACAGGTAATATTTAAGCCAAGGTTTTGAAAACATTTTAAGAAACCTAATTTTCAATTTCATGGATAGGTTTACCAAACATATTTTTTTATTGACAGACACTTTTATCATTGCTAATTATACAGCTGTCCCACTTCTAACTTCTAAACCGTTCGGTTTATTTTAATGAAACATAGAACGATAATATATGACCAAAGTCTGCATTTTTTAACATATCAGTGACAGCTCTAAATGTCAAGGTCACAGCTGGGCGCTAACGCAACCGCTACCGCTAGCCTGAAAGCCGAGAATCTACCCGAAAGAGGAGGGGAAACAAGATATCAAAAAATCAGCCAAATTTAAATTCTGGTTTTCCCGACGTTGCTACCTCCCGGACTAAATTAAAAAAATATATTTGTCACCTTTGCGCCTATATCCATGGTCCACGTAGTGTTTATGAATTAGAAATAAGAAACGTTATATTCCAGCGTTCAGCCAATAGCTGATGCAGTCACAAAACTTGTTGTGTAAAGGCGGCTTGTCGCACATTTTATAAAATCAAATTACATACCTTAATTTTTTATTATATTTTGTATTCGTAGAGCTTTAAATTTAGTTTTGATTTTTAAAACGATAATTAAGTTTTTTTTCTTCTTGTAATCCAAATTTGTTATCCTGCTAAGTTTAATTTGTCATTTTCTTGGGTGTCTGCATATTCCGGTCATTAAGAATTAGTACCTACCACACAGAGCAGCATTCTTTAGGTTCGTGCAAGCTATATTAATTTATCCAATGCAAATATATGGCTTTTTTATTTTTGTCTGTTTTGCATTAAACCCATAATATACTGCTTTACGCTGGACATTTAAAAATTTGTTGTTTTCATTTTTGTAATCTTAAAGGGGCGTATCCACCAAAGCAACAATGAGGAACTTTTTGTTACTAAATGTTGCTTTGTTGTTTAAAAATTGCGAAACAAATGTCAATTCCATTTTTTGTGTCCACTAAAGCTACTGAAAACTGGAACAATTTTAGTTTTGTTTATCGTTTTTCACGTTTACACATTGTCGTGAAAGTCTGCACTTCGCGATACTTTGAAAATTAAATGTCTTCACCGCAGCAACAACTAGATTTATCTACTTATTTCGACTTTTTCTTTGATCTTATCGACTTGAAATGGAAACACGCTAGAAATAGGTTTATTTACCTTAAAGGTATGTATCCACCAAAACAACAATAAGAAACTTTTTGTTACTAAAAGATGCTTTATGTTTCGAAATTGCGGAACAAATGTCAACAGGTTCCAACCTTTTATCTCCACTAAAGCAACTAAAATCAGGAACAATTTTAGTTTTGTTTTTCGTTTTTTACGTTTACATTGTCGTGAAAGTCTGCACAGCAGCAACAACTAAATTTGTTCTTACTTGTTTCGACTTTTTTTGATCTTACCGACTTAAAATGGAATCACGAAACGTACAGAAACATTTTTATTTTGTTGTAAAAACAATGATCGACTTATTGGAACATTATGGAAGTCTTTGGAAAACATTTAGAACAAAATACGTTGTTGCTGCGGTGGAGAAATTTAATTATAAAAATTGGTACCGTAAAGTGAGGTGTCTTCGGACATTTGGTTTTGCTTGCATATTATCGACCATGCCATGATCGACTGCCCGCTTCGTAAAAATGATACGCTGATATTGTTTCTACGAAGCGGGTAGTCGATTATGGCCGATGATATGCGAGCAAAACCAAATGTCCGAAGTTCCCTGCTGTCCGAAGATACCTCACTTTACGGTAATAACAATTTTTTTCTAGCAATAGCTATCCTAATATCAATTGTCATGGAGATCTCCCCTCTTCCATGTATCTTGTAGAATTTAATGACATTATAGATTGAGTAATAGAAAAATATTTTGTTTGTCTTTGTCCTTGCAGTTTCGGTGGGCGATACTGCATGAAAAATTTATATTTTTGTCATAGAAACTTTCTGGATGTTTTACCTAGTAGTTGTTTATACATCGTAACAATTGCTCCAAAGCAATTTCTAATTCTTTTGGAGTAAAATATCGGTTAGCTATCTTACAATACATCAAACAAGTACTGTTTTGATATTCACAGGCACATAAAACAAACGGCAAAAAAGAGAGCGAAAAAAGATACGTGGCTTACCCCGTTAAACAGGTCATGCTTCCACTCGGTGTCCAACCAGTCAAATTCCGAGTAAGATTTTTTGTGCTGAACGTACCCAGTTAAATTCCAGTAAGATTTCTTTGTGCTGCGTACATTCTTTTTTCAATATTTTTAATTCGGTTTTGTATAACTACTTTTTATTATTTTTAACACGCTTTTATTAGCTTGGGTTGTATGTATGTTAACAGAATCTTTAAACTTAATTTTCACCAACTTCCAGCGATTCGATTTCTTTGAAACTTTGCACACGTATCAAGGACCCATGACAATGCAATAATCTGCAAACAGTATTCCGTTATCCTGATTAGGATCGCCAGGATAAATAAATTCCTTTATAGATTTTCTGTAGGAGAGTAACAGAGAAAGAGCTAGTGCGCGATCTGCGCATGCGTGCAGTTTCGGACGTACTCTCCAGCATAAGGCTGACAGAAACTTGTTCGGGTAGTTGCGTTCTGAAACCCCATGCAACAGTGAAGCTTTAAATGAAATGATTAGATTACGAAATAGTTCGTGAAACATTTCAATATCACATGTCCGCAGAAAACTAATTGATATAATCGAACTAAAAAATGAAAAATAAATAATAGTTTAAAAAACTAAAAAACACGCTTTTATATGCAACCGAACTAAAAATTAGAAAATAATTTTTCATTACAAAGAGTTTGTATTACAGTAATAAAAGGTCAAACAATGAATCATAATTATATACCTCAAAATAGAATTATAATAAAATTTAAGATAATAACAGAATAATTCACTTCAGAATAAAAGCGTGGGGTGCTTAATATATTAGAAATGTTATAATTATTTCATTTGTAAATATCTATGAGGGAAAAGTTATGAAAAAATAATAAAAATGCACCCCACGCTTTTTACTCTGAAGTGAATTATTCTGTTATTATCTTAAATTTTATTATAATTCTATTTTGAGGTATATAATTATGATTCGTAATTTGACCTTTATTACTGTAATACAAACTCTTTGTAATAAAAATATATTTTCTAATTTAGTTCAGTTCATATAAAGCGTCTCTTATCTTTTTTTAAACTAGGTATTATTTATTTATTTTGCTTTCAAAAAAGTTTATAGAACATTTGCTGCTTTACAGTGATAAAAAACCAGAGTTGCCTTCTATCATATTTATTGTTAAACCTTGACCATTTTGGACAACCAAAATGTATAATTTGTTTCTTAAAATGGTGAGTGGTGTGTTGCATTATCGAAACGCTAGTCGGAAATGGGTTAAATAATAAAATTCGACGGTCAAATCTAGTTTAATATAAATAAACTTTTAACACAACCCTGGTAACAAAAAAATCGTGCTGTATTAATGTTCGTTTTATCAGTTGTACCAAGTCAATCGTATAATTACATGTTAGACATGGCACAGCAGGTAATTTAGCTGCCACACTAAAAGGAATGTCAAAGTAACTATAAGAACATAAATACTATTCCTTCCAATAGAAATAAATAGCATAAGTGGGAAATTAGGTTCCTAGGTTACTGTGCGAAAAAATGAAACTGCTTTAACTAGGACTTTCCAATCCTAATAAAAGGGCGTTCTGTCCAACTAATAAAAAGATCTAATGATAAAAGGAAGCGGCATAGTAAAATATACATAGATTTGTTGTGGAAATAAAATTAGTTATTTCTCATTAGGTGAATTCTAATTACTATGTACTATTAACATGGGTAATTATACAGCCACAATAAAATTTTCATTTAACGCATAATTCGCTAAAAAAAAAACGAAACGAGAATATATGCTTATGTTTTATGTAGTTAATTTACACTAATAAGCCATTTAATATACTTATGTTATTTACCAATTTTATATTAAAGATATGCTCAATATTGATTAGGCGGATCCATTTATGCATTGGTCGTTTTTGTTGGGTACACGCCAAAAGTTTATCTAAAAAAATGGGACCGCTTCGAGTCCTGGTCCCCGGGAATAGCGAGTTGACCCTGTTAAGTCCTAATGACCCTTATAAACTGGCCGGTTGTCTGAAACAAAATAGAAAATATTAATAATACCTAAATAGGAAATGATTATTCAAGTACGCTGACGCTGAAACTTTTGAAACCTAACCTCTAAATATTTTGTAAAATTTTTAATCTGGAGTGTCATAAATGCAAAGAGAATGGAGAAGGGGAGAGAAACAGTTGATTTACCCCCACCAATTAAGAAATGGCACACACCTGCGACTTGTGATTGTGTTCAGCGACCAAAAGACCTCGTCAAAGTTTTATTTTATTCTTGCTTAACGTTGGTAAAAAGGACGTGCTTGGTTAAAAGTATGGATTTATTTATAATTTTTTGTTTCAGTACGCACTTTTTACGTAACATTTTTGTGTCTGAATCAATACTATCAGCCAAATATCTTGCGAACTTTCACCGGTTTGATGGTTAACTTAACACAGCGGGATTACTCGTCATGCGCATGGGAGGTTGTTTTTTCGGCTTGCTATTGGCTGTTATAAATGTCAAAACTCTTGACTTTCACATGTTCAATATGGTTGATGTTTTGTGATTGTTGTGGCTGTATATTTGTTTTGTGTTTTATTCGGTTTGATTTTACGTGTGACCTGTGTTATATATATAAATTATTGAAACAAAATTTGTGGAAATTTATGCGTTTTTAATAAATTATTTTTTAAAATTATTAACCAATAGAGGATTTCTGTGTGCGTCACTCTCTATTTAAAAAATTTGCTTGAACTGTAAAAGACAGACAAATGATCAGTTTGAAAAGTATTAATAGTGATAAAAAATTATACTAAAGCGAAAAAATAAAAGGCCTAAAGCCTAAACACTTAAAAAACTTAATAACTGACCCAGTTAAGGTACAAACCAAGATATAGAGTGTGTCTACTTAAGTTCGTACCATAAGGCAAACTTATTATTAATTTTACGAAAAAATTTAACCATTTGATATTGATTGTTTTCAGTGGTAGGTATATGAAAGATCTTAAAAAATATAAATTTATATTAAGAGGAAAGTACACTTATTTTTGTCAATATTGAAAATTTGTGGAAAAAAGATGTTTAGGATTAGGATTTTTTTCTGCAATAACGAGCATTTTTGAGATTTTTATACAAAAGTATTTTATTTCAAAATAAGTATCCAGTAATGTGGAAACTTAAATTTTCATTGTTAATTAAAACCTACAATCTTATCTGCTTCCTCATACCTAAAAAACAAGTATGTAGATATCGAATAAAATGGACCAAGCACAGTGGCCTATGGAAATTGACATCCTACTACGCTTTTCTTAGTATAAGTAGGTAATATTAACTTATAGACTATAATACCTTTCAACTAAATAGGATCAACATAAATTTATTTGGTTGGTAAGTTTGAGCATTATTTTCATATATTTCTTAAAATTACACTTCTTTTATTTAGTACCATTTTTTATGCTAAATAAAGTAATCTCGCAATAAAAGTTTAGTTTTCAAGAAATAATTCTATTTAGATTTCTATTTTCAGTTCTCATTTCCCTAAAATTTATACCTATACATTTTTCCACATTAACCTATTCCAATCTAAGAAAAAAATAGTCTTCTACCAAATAGATTTTAATACACCATTAGCACTAAATTACCAATATTTAGTCATTAAAATATTAATAAATTTCAGTATAAACCACATTTTACACTTTTTATTAATGTTTTATGTATATTTACTCAATAAATCAATGTTTTTGAATATACCGCCGATTTTGACATTGGGAGTGCGTATGCGCATGCCCTGCCATCCCGCAGACCCTTTCTTCAAATTGGGCCACTTTTCGAAACGGCGATTGATCCTCTATCCTTGTCTATTCTCTTTGCATAAATGCGATAAAATGGTAAATGTTGGACAGAGATGTCACTCATAATTGCATAATTATATATTTTTTTGTAACTCCTGCTTAAAAATTAACAGTTCTAAAGCATTAATGACGCTATGATTTAAAATTTAAAAATATTTAAAGAAAAGTTGTCAAAAATTGGCAAATGCTATGTCATTTTACACGGATGATATTTTCTATTTAAATTGGTAAAATTATACTGAATATTCCATTTAAAATCAAAAAGATAAGATTATTTCCGGCTAAAAGGAAGTAATAGAAACATCCAACAAACCATTTATATTTATGTGATATATGTAGATATGTACCAAATTTTATTTTAATATTTTGAGAAAAAAAGTAATAGGGAGAGTGACCAGCTAAAGTAACCGGGTATTGAGGGTAAATATTCCATAGAGTTAAACCGGGTGTCAGAAGCCCTTCTAATTTGACGTTTGTGTTTGAAGAGGAAATAATCTCAACTAGAAATTTTAACACAAAAATATGTGCCTCTACAAATTAAAATCGACTTATTGTAGGATTTTTATGAGTATCCATATGTACAAATAATGAAATTATATGGGGCGGTTATTTTAATTGGAATACACTTTACAAACTGTATATCAAGATTAACATTTTAATCAAATAAAAGGTAAACTTAGAGAATATAGGTTTGAGGTTAATCAGGCTTTTAAAATAATTTTGTGGTAAACACTCGGTTTTACGCTTGTGGGTCAGTAACACCCGATTATTCAATAATATAATTTTAGTTTTATGGCACATTTTATCTAATAATTGGGACAAAAATATTACTGATATTAAAAAAAACAGTAGCGGCGCCAGCTTTTTTTTAAGGGCGATATCCGGCAGAGAAATTTAAAGGGTGGGCTGTAAAATGCGCAGTGCCATATTGGTATTATGTGAATACAGGGCGTTGTAAAATTTAGTGAAAAGATTTCAAAAGCTCATTTTTAAGGTCCCATAAACTGAAAACAAAAACCCCTCCAACCTGCAGTTATCGCAAATTGGGTAAAAAAACTGTGGCAACATTTTCAACAAAGTTGTATTTATTGTATGTCTTAAAGAAGGTAAAAACCGATTTATTTATTTAAGATTTTTCCACCATAGGGGGTATTAATGGGGGTAAAGCCTGTTGATGGCCAACATTTTATGTCTAAGATCAATTTTAAAAGTTAAGCTACACCAGCATAATGGCCACAGAAAAATTCAAATATTTGGTTTTTGCATTTTTGTGATAAGACAAACTGTTTACGAGAAAATTGTTGGCTTAGTAGGCTGTGTAAACCAAAAAATATTTTACAACAATCTTTAGTGATATAAACGGTGAGAATCTTAAAAGAGTCCCCGCCCTTTTAACTTTTAAATGGGACAAGTTATTAAGATCGTTAAGATTGGGCAAAATTTAGGTAAAAGGGTGTCACTTAAACTAGTCTTTGACATAACAATAATTTTGGTTTAGAAGGCACTAGCAATTTTTTTTCAAATGGAAAGAGAGGTCACGTGGCACTCTGTTTAAAAAGCCTTTCGCTCTATTCATTACCATTTTATGTTCGGTCCAGTCGTTTTAGAGTTACAGGCGTTTCAAGTTTAGCTCCAATTTATACATACCTACATTGCGATTTTTAAAAGTTCTCTTCCACTTAATTTTTGAATGGGTCAAAATATCGAGATCGGGTAAAATTTGTGTAAAATGGTGTCACTTAAGCTACTTTTTGTCATTAAAATAACTTTGGTCACGTGATCTAGTATCAAGGGGCACTAGCAACTTTTTTAAACAGAAATGGAGGTCATGAAGCACCCCGTTTTAAAGGTTTTGAATTCCCTACTTAACACCACTTTGTTTTTAAAAATCGGCACAGCCGTTCTAGACTAACAGGCCAATTTCATTAAAACCGCACTGTTTGTACGGTATTTAAGCAAAATTTCAAACGGTTTTAAGTGTAGAACGGCTGGTCTGATTTTTAAAATCAAAGTTGCGTTAAGTAGAGAATTAAATGGCCTTTAAAACAAGGCTCTACATGATTCCCATTTCTATTTAAAAAAGCCTCACTTCACTTTTCATTTGAAATTTTAGCGCATATTTTATCCCAGGCCTCCAGTAGCGCGTCTTCAGTTTTAAACTTTTGTCCTTTCAGTTGGCTCTTGACAAAGGAAACAACCCAAAGTCATACGGTGTTAAGTCGGGGCTTTAAGGCGGATGTTTCAAAAGTCTCAAGCCTGAATTTGTCAAAAATTGACTGGTAAGTTCAGCTCGATGAGGTGGGGCATTGTCATGATGAAGGTACCAGCTAGCGAGTTGCGAGTTTTGTCGAATCACTCTTAACTTTTCTATAAGTTTTGAAAGGCATACTGTAGTATACCAGAGAGCATTTTCGGTCTTCTGTTCTCGGAGCACAACACGTTTAATTATTACTCTTAAACCAAAGAAAACAACTATCATTATTTTTTACAGATCTTGATTTGCGAACTTCGATAGGAGTTTCTTCACCTTCGAGAACCCATATCTTATTCTGTTGTTTAGTTGGGACGTAGTAATAATAAAGATAAGTTTCATCTCCCGTGACGATCAACACTATGTCTTAAGATTTACCATCCTGTAATTTGGACATCATTTTTTTACACCAATTCACTCTTTGTGTCTGCTGCTCGGGAGTTAACTTGTGTGGAACCCAAAGAGTACAAATTTTTATAAAACCCAAGTGCTCATGTATGATCGTGTGTAATGTTGCTAAACTAATGTTCAATGTCTCTTCTAACTGTCGATAGGTAATTCGTCGGTTTGTTTCTATAGCTTTTTGGACGGCAGATATGTTGTCTGGGGTAACTACTTCACACGGTTAACCTAAGCGTGAGGCGTCTTCAAGCGAAAACGAACCCCGCTGAAATTGTTTGTACTATCTGTATATGATCGCACGAGATGGACAGTCATCACCAAGTATAGGCTTCATTTCTTCTAAACACTGTTCTTGAGATAACCCACGTGAAAAGTTGTATTTCAAAATTGCACGGCACTCGATAGTCGTCCACGGCGCCATTGCGCTAAAATCGCTGGACACGAACTGGCGCAAAACTGATAGTTTACTTATAACTATATAGGACTACAACATGTCATGACATGTACAAACAAAAAACATCAATTTTTTGCACCATGCTGCACCATTTAGTTACAAAATATCTCAAAAACTTACTGAACACCATACGTAAATAGTATACATTTGGTCATTTAAATTTTAAATAAGTACACATAACTGAGGGAAAAATTTTGGAATTGTTTAAACAATTTATTAAGATATTTTATTTAATATTTAAAAATTCCACTAAAATCGGTTTTTAATAACATAGCGCAACATACTGGTAATTTTTAATATTGCGATCATAGATCATTTTAGGTAGGTAAACTTAGAGAATATAGGTTGGAGGTTAATCATAAATCATTTATTCAAGAATTCCATAATTCGGATTACTTGAATATGAGCTGACTAAATTATTTATATAAATGAAATGTTTTTTGAACATGACTTTTTCGGGTTCGATTAGCAGGTTGGGCGAACGGGTGGACGAGAGCAATTTAGGTTGGGCACTCGCCACACCGCGTCCACCCCTGGCTCCGCCACTGAAAAGAAATCAAAATGGTACTTTATAAAATTTAAATAAAGATATTTCAAACTCTTTTAGTTTCACTTGCTTGACCGATAATATTCCTATTTTTTTTATTTGTTACTATTGAATGGATGAGAAATTCTATAAGAAACATAACAGTAGAAACGCTGATTAACATTTCAAATCTTCATCATATTTGCACGGTTTGATTGTTAGGTTTTGCAACAAATTATAAATGCTAAAATGTTTTGTTAGTTTTTTTGATTGTGGCATGGGAACTTCAATATTAAATCATTCCAAGTCATTAATATCAAAAGGTGAAAGTAAAACCAAAACATAACAATTGTCTGGGTGCCTGGTAAACACAAAATTACATAGATTCGTGAGGATAAACCTGTTATTTGAACTAGGTGGTATTAGTATTATTAAATATTTTGGTGATTTAATCTTTACCTTTTATTAAAATATCGCAGAACTACTACAGCTATACGACCATGAAAATAAACAACGGTACTTTCTTAAAAAGAAGTGTTATTTGCTTATTAAATAATCATTTTTTTGGCTTACAACAATCCGCCAGTCGCGCCTCTTAATTATTTTATGATATCGCAGTGCATAAGTACATATATAGAAAAAAATTAAAAATTGTAGTAATTTTATAGGGTGTCTGTGAAGTCGATGCAAAATTGCAACGGTAAACTTTTTTTGTAAAAATGAAAAAAAAATCATATAAACATGGATCCGCAAATTATTTGTTCTAAGATACGAGGATTATCCGACAAACGTTTTGCAAGGCGATGTCGGACTATCGAATTTGTCGGATTATAGAGTACTGCCTAAGACTTTTTATAATCCGGATTTTTTGTATAATAATACCTTATAATCCGACAAAATTAAACTAAAACAATAGGTTTGTTCCAGCAGGCTGTCAGAAATGTCTGCAATCGCTCGGATTCTGCGTACGTCAAATTTGTCGTTCCAGCAGTCCATGTTTCTAACATTATACAATTGTTTGTTGTTCCAGCAGTAGTTTTAAGATGTTGGAAACATGTTGAAAACTGTTTGAAAAGTTTACAAACTTTTTTAAACATTACTGACAAATTTTTAACATAACCTTTCTTGTATTAACGTATAAGCAGTATGCACGCCTTGTTAATTTTTCGTTCCAGCAGAAAACTGTTGCCAACATTTCTGACTGATGTTTGTAACAATTTCTGCGTTTTACGATTGTTGCTAACATGTTTCTAACATGTTTCTAACATTTGCTGGAACAAACCTTATAGGTACGCATCGAGCACAATAATAATTGTGGCGGCCGCGTGCACGTTACAACCTGTTTAATCATGCCCAATTCCCATTCCCCTTAGTGACTATTTGCCGAAATTGTTAGGTATATCTAACAGTATAGGACTCTTTGTTTGACCTCCGGGTAGTGCGGACGTTCGTAGAGGACTACGAAGTTCTACGGGGATCAAGGAAAGATTCACGCTAAATTGACGGCATCTTTCTTCTGGATCTAAGCGCTGTGAGCAAAGATTCCTATAAGCTGATGGTATCCTGTTTGGTGGTGAACACGAGGTATTTCTCAAATGGCGGGAAATAGATTGGGTGTGCCATGGGAACTGTCAGTAGTGAAAGTGAAGGGTATACGTAACACCAGTAGCAGCTCTTGGTTTGACAGCCGAGAATTTATACATTGCATCGATTGTAGAATTATTTTTGTTTTCTTGTTGGAATTTCTGGGAGCTACGAGCTTGATTGTCCAGATTTTCCCCCAACGAAGCCCTGGAAAGCATAGTCCGGAAGGGGAGAACTGGTAGATTGGACCTGAAGGGACCAAAACCAAGAAAAAAAAATAGAATAGAATATCTAACAGTACTAAACCTGTCAGATTTCAGAGGGCGCCGAATTAGACAGGGTTTGGATCCCGTGGGTCTACTGTATATTTATTTATTTCCTAGAATAAAATTATATTATCCCTTAACCACACAGATCCGGTAATTTTGACTGGCGGGCCTTTTCGATTTGTTAATATCATGAAATCCCTCAGAGTCCCTCTATCTTTATGGGGTTGCGACATACGATCATATTGGTATTATTAAGTCGCAGCCTCTTCGACTTTGAATATAAAACCTTTGGGATGACACCTTTCCACAAATATCACTTTCAAAACAATGCAAAATGAAAAGCACAAATTCTAGACACCACTGGATTAATCTATAAAGCCGACTGTCCATGAGGGCGGTTTTCCGCTCGCGAATGATAATTTAGCGTTGTGATTGGTTAGTGCAAATTTAAAATGCTTTTCCCGCCAATCACAACGCTGAATTATTATCCGCGAGCGGAAAACCGCTCTCATGGACAGTAGGCTTAATAAAGCTGTCAAAATATGGGTGCGTTCCAGTAACCGCTACATAGGCTCAAAATGCTCCTTTTATCACGGTAAAAGGAGCATTTTGAGCGTTGTGCGCACTTAATGAAACGCATCCATAATGACTTTACCCAGTCTTGCCAACTTCTCCCGGTACAGTGCTTTCCTTTGCGTCACCAACCTCGAACCGCCTAAAGTCGAGGATGTGTCGCAACCTATTCCAAGTATACATAAATTAACCTTGGGCATTCTCATCATTTGGGCTTATATGCGTCTATGTACCTTTCTGGCACTTAGTTTTATGCTCTTATCCAAGTAGTGAAAAGTGCATATCTTAAAGCAAGCAAAATATTGAGACACCAATCAGATTTACCTGGGGCCCACAAAACGGCGAAAATATTAGAATTACAATTAGGATACTTTGCAAAATGGGAGAAAGAAGTGGATACTGATGTAGCAATAACAAATAAGATGTAATCTAAACTATTGTATCATGACATCACTAACTCAGAGATCGAGGTTAACGAATAGGGCAAAAAAATGGAGATGACATTAAAAGTAAAAACTATTTTGCATTAACAACTGGCAAAATGATAAAAGTCGCTACAAATGGTCAAAACGGTTCTTTAGTTCTTAAGAATTAATTCAAGCTACAACCTATATACAACATACCAGCACAAAAACTCATATAAACCTTATTTTTAATACTTTTTTGATGTGTTTTGTTTAAAATTCTTTTTTCTTGTGAATAAAAACGGCGTGCTGTACTTTTCTTTTATATCTATAAATGTTTATTGGTGCATATGACAAAAATATGAAAATGAATATAATTTTTTCAATATCTTCTGTGGTTCTCTTCTGTGAAAAATATACTTTAAAAATGCAAATAAAAATATTAAATAACTAATTATTATATATAAATAATAAAAAAGTTCTTGGTATCTACGTATGGTACAAAAAGTCAGCCGGTCAAAATAACCGGAAGTCTGTGTTTACGTCTAGGAAACGGCATCTCTGTGGTTAAGGGTTATACTCACTTTTATTTAAAGACAATCTTGTAAAAAATTAAAAGTAAGGGGGTAGTTTAAAACCACATCAAGTAAAACTAAGGGAGGTGATTTAAAAATGTGTTAAAAAAACCTAATTAATGAATGTTTTCCAAGTCTTACCCTGAAGTCAAATAGGTTTGCGCCTCGAGTTACCAACACCAATAGTAAAATATTGGGTAAATCCCTAATTAATGTATTTAATTAAGCCCTATAACGTCGGGCCAGAACCAGTCCTTGGAGTGCCAAAGAGTACCTTCCGGAGTGCGGTACAAAACTGGGTAAAGGACCAGCAAGGACTGCACTGGGAAAGGCTTCCTCAACACATGCATGGGAAAAAATACATCAGTGGACCATGCACAAAAAGAGCTAAAGAACTACTTAAAATGGGTAGGAATCAGCTAAGAACGATCACTGGTTTCCCCACCGGACATGCTTCAGTGAAAGAACACCTAAATAAAATGGGATTATACAACGGAGATCTGGACTGCAGATTATGTGGAGCAGAGACCGAAACAGTATCCCACATACTGTCAGAGTGTGAGGCACTGGATCACAAAAGACAGGCAATCTTCGGGGATATTAGAGTGCCCCCGGTAACATATGGTACGCACCCAGCAGACCTATACCGCCTTCTTCAAGGAACTAGGGTACTGGAATGGGTACAATAAAACGGGAGTTTGGTACAATAAGCCTTCAGGCTGCAGTGCCACCGGACATGCAGACGGCTCTCTGGGAAAAAAAAGCCCTATAATAAATTTGTACATTATTTTATTGCCACAATTAGAAAAAAATTGACATCTCTTTACTATCATGAAATGAAACTAGATTTGTCGGTTAAAATTACCATAATACGAGAGACCGTGAAGTGGCCAAGATCGACATCTTTGATTGATGCCACCAAGTATGAACCAGATATATAATATAAGAGAGATAAAACAATTAATAATGATTACGCTTTATAGCTGTATAAATGGTTGTTTAGTTAATTCAAGTAAAATAATCGATATTAAAAGATTAAGTGTTAACAGAAGTTAACGATAGTTTATGTTAAACAAAATGTAGAAGGATGATGAGAATGAAATAAACTGTTTTGGTTAAGAAGCAAAAAATTACCAAAATTAACCAAAAAATTATGCTTTATAATAGTTAGCTAATAATAATATACAGCGTGTCGTCGAAAGTTCTTACCAATTGGGAAACTTTTTAATTATTAACTTTACAAAAAAAAGTACCTCTTGATAAAAAAAATTCTGTTTGATAAGAAAATACATTTCCACAAAAATATTTGTATGGCGCCTAACTGTTAGTTTGACAATTATATCTGCCATTTCTTGCCTCAAATTTGGTTTATGTTGTGTTACTAAAGTTTCCAAATTTTAAAGAAAAAATAACAAACAATTTAAAAGTTAGGAGGGGGGTCCTGACTTTAAACAAGCACTGTATATAATATGTCAGGAGTGGCTTCGTTTCTAAGATACAGGGCGTTAGTTTTTGTCGGTATTTTATAAATATTTTAAATACGAAGTCACATACGAAAAAATGTACGGTACTTAAAAACTACATTAAAATCCCGTGGTGTACATTTTTCTCTCAGTAATCCTGGCCCTCTGAGACACTACTGTTTACAAGCGGTTTACGGGTATTTAAGATATTTATAAAATATCGACTTTTTAAAAACTTTAACGCCCTGTATCTCAGAAACGAAGCAACTTCGGACATAGGTTTATAGGAGTTTTGCCTTATAAAATGACATAGAAAATTACTTTTCAAAGTTTCGTACCATGGTAAGGAAATACCAATATACAATTAATTTTGTGGAAATGTATTTTCGTATAAAGCAGGACTTTTTATGAAGAGACATGTGTATTTCTTAAATATTCATGGGCTAGTTTTATAAAAGAAAATATAAACATGGATCCGCAAAATTTTTGTTCTCAAGATACATAACACTTATTTTAGTAAAATTTGTTATTCTGGATATAAATGTTATTTAATTAAGTATTTGTTGTTGTTGTCACATATATGCATAGAAAAAATTATAAAACCTAATTAAAAAAAACCCGCTGATGTTTTTTGTGTGAAACATGCAATTTAGGTTTTTTTTCAAAAATTAAGCCAGCCACGTAAAAATATTAAGCAAAAAAACTTTAAAATTTGCGGAAAAATCAGTGACGTACATTATTTTTGTCAGAAATACTTGTTTAATGTCCACTTAAGGCGCCACTGGACTTAATAAATGTAATTAAGTTAGGGCGAAATAAACTACTTATTGTTGTTAAGATATTAATAGAAAATCAAAATTTCAAAAGACACAAAGAGACTTTTTAATTTTTAAGAATTAAACTTTGACATTTGAACGGCCATATACATAATACAATACTATAAATTAATACTATACGTTACGCTAAACTATTAAACTACTAAGGCTTAAAACAGACGAAAAGGTTATCGCCGAGTCGGCAATGAAGCGGTGCAAAATATACGAGCAGGCGAGCCGCGATTGCTCTAAAATCAAGAAGTCGCAACGTTCGGCAGCCGACTCGACCGCCGACTCGGAAAAAATCAAATGACTTTTTGTCAGATTGCTTCTATTTCCTTTCCTATCCTGACTGAATAGAAAATACAAGGTGATTCAAAAATCGATTACGAAGCTTAAGGGGGTGATTCTACTTGACAAAATAAGGGTAGACCTTCATATAATTTTTTCAAAATGTCATTCGTTTTCGAGTTACAAGCCGTTAAAGTTCAATTTTTATTTTGGTTTTTCGCCATATTGCATTTATTTTTTAACCAATCCAGTTGATATTTGGCATATAAATCAAGCTTTGTAGATTCTAAAATTTTAAGTCATAACTACTTTTTTAAATACCGCCAGAGGGCACTTTACCTAAAACTTAAAATTTATTTACATTATAACTTTTTTATTTTGACAGATATCGCAAAGCTGGGGGAGTCATTTTATAGAGAATCAAAAACTTAAAAAATAAGGGACACCTTATAGAGGTCGATAAACTTCACCGTTTAGGCACCAATAGACATCAAGTTTTCATCAATTTTAATCAAAATACCTACATACATACAGGTTGTTCAGTAACTCAACCGAAAAACGATTCTACAACAGAAAATAAGAAAAAACTTCATATAAACATATGTCCTAAACGTCTTAATTTTTGAACTACGGTGTGTTAAATATTATAAAAAAAACACCCCGTAGTTTAAAAACTAAGACGTTTAGGACATATGTTTATGTGAAGTTTTTTCTTATTTCTTGTTGTTAAATCGTTTGGTTAAGTTTATCGGTTGAGTTACTGGACACCCTGTATGTATGTAGGTAATTTGATTGAAATAAAAATGAAAACTTTGATGTTTATTGGTGCTTAAACGGTGAGGTTTATTGACTTAAATAAAAAGTACCTTATTTTTTAAGTTTTTGATTGTCTTATATAATGGCGCCCCAGCTTTGCGATATCTGTCAAAATTATGATGTAAATAAATTTTAAGTTTTAGGTAAAGTGCCCTCTGGCGGTATTTAAAAAAGTATTTATGACTTAAAATTTTAGAATCTACATAGCTTGATTTATATGCCAAATATCAACTGCATTGGTTAACAAATAAATACAATATGGTGAAAAAACCAAAATAAAAATTGAACTTTAACGGCTTGTAACTCGAAAACAAATGACATTTTGAAAAAAATTATATGAAGCTCTACCCTTATTTTGTCAAGTAGAGTCACCCCCTTAAGTTTCTTGATCGATTTTTGAATCACTTTGTATAAACTTTAAAATTTTATCTTTTATAATGTAAGGAAAAAGTTATATATTACTTGGTAACAGACGAGTATACAATTTTATATTATTTACTAAAATTTTCATTGGGCTATAGGTTTTACCGCGATTTTTATATAGTCATATTAATTATTTCCATTAAAATTATTAAATATTTTGTCGATTTTATCTTTACAAAATTACCCAATATTTGGTTTAAACGTGCACCGTTGCACTATACAAAATTCAAATATGGGGTCAAGAACTGCCACAGAAATAATACACCGTGCGTCCATTCATATTTGAAAGGTGTCTTAAGAAATTAGGTTTCAGCTTGCAGGTCCTATTCAAAACTGGATATTAACAATACTATATTTACTTTTACTTTAATTTATCCTAGAAAGATCAACATACAAGTTGGTATTTAGGATAGTACAAGGTCCACATGTTTTTAGATTAACAAAAAAAAACGATTGTTACACAAAGTAATAGAATAATGCAATTCCGTATAATAAAAATGTAATAACAATTATAAAATATAATATAAGGGGAAAGTGGGGCAAGATGGGGTTCTTAAGTTTTAAAGATCAAATAATTACTATATATTTTTTTATGTTTATAAGGATTATATTTTACCAAAGACAATTGTAGTTTCACTATAGACTCCCAGAACAATGCTATATTTTTGGCATCAGTTTGGACGCTGGCTTAGCTGGATTTATGAAGCGGCAACGTACTGTTTAAGGGTGTACTCGATAATAATAATAATAAAATATTTATATACCAGTTTAAACAATAATTACATGATCTAAATAATGAGTAACAAAGGCAAATAAATAAAAATCCCACAAAGAATATTTTCGCGCGTGGGTGTCTCATAAATTTACAGGCATATTACCCAACAATTACAAAAAAATATAATAAATAAACAGACAGTATATAAACAAAAATAAACTAGACATATACCTAAAATAACTAAAATATATCTAATACATGTATGCTATATAAATAAAACTAATAACTTAAATTATATTTAGAAAAGTAATTACAGATACATTAAAGGCATTCACAAGCTTATGAGTAGAATAGAAACCAAATCAAAACAAAATAGGAGAAATCTATAATGTAAGCAATCATGACACTGGGGACATCAGCACACCACAAAGTCAGAGTTCTATCATGTATTCACTTTTCATATTCAAAAAACTATGAATTGCGTGTCTTTGCTTATCCATAAGCCATTGTTTAATTTTTTTCTTGAACAGATGTAGCCTTTTAATATCCATATTTTTAATTTCTTTGGGCAATAAATTGTACAGTTTTGGTCCTATATAAATGTGGCATCTTTTACCTATTGCCTTTTCTACTTTCGGAAGCCTAGTCGCACTTTGTCTGTATCTGGTGTTATACTCGTGAGTGATAGATAACAAGGTTTTCTTTTCTTTATGCTGTCTAATTAACAAAAAAATACAAAAGAGCTGGTGTATGTCCAAAATTTTAGTAAGATTATATAGTTCATCACTGGGAAAGAGATTTAAAATCCATTTTTAAATAACCTCCAAATTTCGTAAATAATTATTTGTGGCTGCCCCCACGCGATAATGCCATAAGTCAAGTGCGCCTCCACTAATGCGAAATAAAGAATTCTTAATTGCGGAACCATAAGTATTCTTGATAAATATTTAAATTTATGTAACATTCCCCGGATCTTCTTAACTGTTTTATTAATATGTACATCCCATCTCAGATGGCTGTCTATATAAACAAACTAAGTATTTTATGCTCGTTGTCATATCCATTTTAAAATTTAAACAATTGGTTATAAAATCAATTTGTGAATAAGCCGGCAAATCTTTGGCACAAGATGAAAATGGGACATAATAAGTCTTGCTTAAGTTAATGGTTAGGAGCTTTGAATCAAACCATTTCACTATTTTTACAAAATCTGTTTTTACTTGTTCTTTGAGGGCATTCCACGAGGTATTTTGATAAAAAATCGCAGTGTCATCCGCAAAGCTAACTATGCTTCCACTTGTTTCCAAATCATACATATTATTTATATAAATATTAAAAAGTAAGGGGCCCAATACAGTTCCTTGCGGGACACCAAATTTAGATGTTTTTGTGGTACTATAAGCACTACCAATTTTAACACACTGTTCACGATCTGCTAAGTAGCTTTGAAATAGCTCATACTGTTTGCTCCTTAACACCATTATCCCTCAATGATGGATACCCGCTTCATAAATTCTATGAAGCGATCGTCTAAGCTGATGACCAAAAATTTAGCATTGTTCTGGGTGTCTATAGTGAAACTACAATTGTCTTTGATTGTACCAAAAACTAAAAAATTAGTCGGTAAGTCGTAGCTGCTAGGTCGCACAAATTGTCTCATCAATCTGGGGTAGTGATCAGTCAAATAATAAAATTGTTGGGCGTAGCGTATCCAGAGTAAATATTTTGATTAAAATTTCAAGTGGTGAACGATTAATAAAAAAATAAATAAAATTGTTTCTACTCATAATCAAAAAGTGTTTATTAAAGTTGTGCGCAATATAGCGATACATGATTTGCCGTTTAAATTGAAATTCATCACAAAATTATGACAGAAAACGCTAATAATTTCAGATTATTTTGAGGCCTTCATCAGACAGTCTGTAAATATAAAGAGACCAGTATAAGAGACACAACTTTTAACAAAAAACATATGTCTCTTATACTGGTCTCTTGATATTTACAGACTGTCTGATGAAGTTGAGGTCTTCACTAACCAGAGAGCCGAAACGTCATTAGATAATATTTTATGTAGAAATTTTGTTTTATTGCCTTTTAATCCCAAGAATATTACATAATTAAACAATATACCTAAGCAAGGCACAAAAAGAAATATATATATATATATATATATATATATATATATATATATATATATATATATATATATATATATATATATATATATATACTATATATACATTAATAAAGGTAAAGTTCTTTGGGCATATGGCTCATCAATGACTGTAAAAATTAATAAATAAAAAATACCCTGTAAGAATTTGACTACTATGGTTGGTTGTTTAAAAATTACGGAGTCTCCAAAAGAAAATGGAATACCCCGGGCCCGACCAAGACGGTGACACGTGTTTCGTCTTCGTTAAGACTTGTCAAACCGCTTCCAGGTCGCTAGACGCCTTGATGAAGCCCCGACTGACTGTAAATATTCTTTCCGTATTTCAGAACTAATAAATACAGACAGCGGTGCCATCTCACCAAGAAATTTAAAAACAACCAGCTTTAGCATCGAGAGGTTAAAGGTGGTAGGTAAAAAGTGCGCCAATGAGTTGTATCTGGCGAAAGTTAAAAATGCAACATACTGTTATGCCAACAAACCATATGGAAACTGGCCGCCCATCAGTCTGCGGGCTTATATTATATCGCAGTTTGGGTGAAAAATACTGCTTTCAATATGATTTTTATCATATTTTTCAGTCACTGCTGTACGCCACCTACCTGGTTTTGGCAAAACTACTCATCCGAATTCTGCAAACCCGCAGACTGATGGGCGGCCAGTTTCCATATGGTTTGTTGGCATAACAGTATGTTGCATTTTTAACTTTCGCCATATACAACTCATTGGCGCACTTTTTACCTACCACCTTTAACCTCTCGATGCTATAGCTGGTTGTTTTTAAATTTCTTGGTGAGATGGCACCGCTGTCTGTATTTATTAGTTCTGAAATACGGAAAGAATATTTACAGTCAGTCGGGGCTTCATCAAGGCGTCTAGCTACCTGAAGCGGTTTGACAAGTCTTAACGAAGACGAAACACGTGTCACCATCTTGGTCGGGACCGGGGTATTCCATTTTCTTTGAAGACTCCGTAATTTTTAAACAACCAACCATAGTAGCTGAATTCTTACAGGGTATTTTTTATTTATTAATTTTTACAGTCTTTGATGAGCCATATGCCCAAAGACTACCTTATATATATATATATATATATATATACATATATATATATATATATATATATATATATATATATATATATATATATATATATATATATATATATATATATATATATATAATATTTTAAGAGATAATAAAAATATAATTATTTATTTTGTACGATAAAAACTAATAAAGTTAAGGGGTGTCAATTTATACCTTGACACCCGGTATGTCAGATAGTGCTTCATCTATCCAACATATATTTTGGGGATGCTTATAATGGTTTTAGTATGTTTTGCTAAATTACGGGGTTTTCAGCTTTTAGTAACTTTTTAACGGCCTATCAGTATGTCACTAAAAATATTGGGCTTGATTCTAGAATGCAAATGTAACATTTCTTTTGTGATCAAAATTTCCAACTGTAATAGGTTTTTATTATAGAGTGCTTGTGTTAAGTCAGGACCACCCCTCAAAATTTTAGATTGTTTGGTATTTGTCATACAAATTTGAGGCCATTAGTAAGACTAATGTAGTAGACTAGTAACCAGAACTAACCAAATTGTAGGCAAGAAATAACAACTATAAATTTTAAACTAAGAGTTGGATTAGATTAGATTAGAATAGGGCCGGGATAACCCATGCACTGAAGCCGCTCGGCTTATTGTGCGCCCTGTCTTTTTACGTCTGGGTGATGTCAGCCAGACGGGACCTACAGCTTAACGTGGGTTCCGAACCACGGTCCTATGAGCGACAACTTAAGACCTCGTCCCCACCCAGGGGGCACTACTGAACCTACCAACTGAGTGGGTTCCGCATGTCTACGGTTGCGCAGGACACGGCAAAGTGTGTTCCGGCGCCCTGGTCCTTTGGTGACCTTCAGCGTCGCTACATTTTGCACTTTGTCCGTCTGGTGTTGAGCTAACCACTAAATTTCCGACCAACTTATAAATAAGTACTTGGCCTGAGCAGGATTCGAACCCACCTCTCGCGTCCGTTGTGTGCTCAACGACTTAAGGTCTTACACGCTAAGCTATCACCGGACAAAAACTGAGAGTTCGGCGCCATTAAAAAAATATATGAAAAGGGGGGTCAGGTAAACCGCCATTTTTTAGCAGGTGAAGATATTAACTTTATGTTTCATTGTTATAAGGTACTCGTCGAAAGCTTTAAATATGTGTCGCAAGACCTCGCCTTCCATCTTTTTTTTAAAAAGGCGCCCAACTCTTAGTTTGACATTTATATCTGTCATTTCTTGGGTCAAACTTAGTTATGTTGGTTTACTAAAGTCCTTAAATTTTTATGAAAAACACATAACAATTTAAAAGTCAGGAGTCAGGATAGAAAAAAACGTCTTGTATAAAAGATTCATACTTTTTCATCTATTATCTTTTAAGCGTAACAAAAAAAAAATGAACATCGATAACTCAAGATGAATGTAAGGGTAAATATTTTTTAAATGGAACACCCCGTATATTATGATTTGATATATCTATTCTATCTTGAATAGTTTCGGAAATAGGACCATTTAAATCCGTATATAATTTCCATTATTTCTACAGTCTCAGCTTAGTGCCGTAGGTAGCTATATTGAAAATTATATCTCTCATTTTTTAGAGCAGGCAAAAATGTATTTAAAAAAAAAAAAATAAGTTAAACAATGAATTATTGGCTATACAAAATTATGTTTGGTTTTTAAAAGGACTAAGTAGCTCATATACCCATATACATAAATTGCAGTTTTAAAAACGAAGTATTTAACCTAACTTAACATTAAGATAAAAAAATATAAAAAAAATTGATTAACGGTAATTTTTAAAAAGCATCCATACAACACTTTTAAATGTCACGCTAAGCGTGCAAGTAAGCGTACTTAATTCAACTTCCGGTATATTTCAAGAACGATTTTAAAAATTTTAAGTACTTTACAGGTCTTCCATTATTTTTATTAAATATAATAACCGTTTTGAGACGCCTCGGCATTGATTTAACCAACTTAATCGTGTATTAGGATTCTAGTCCTCTATTTCCTTTTTTTCTTATTTTTTAATTATTTTCATTACTTATGTTATTTTAGTATATCCTGTTCTTTAGATGTGTCCATGGATTGGAGTGCGTTCATAAATGAAATGTAAAGTAATCCTTGTACTCTGTAATCGAATCAAAATGACATTTGAAATGTATTACATTGTAAAAGCAATTTTTGAACGCTACTCAGGGAATGAAACTTAAATGTCCATTGTAACCTGGCATGTAACGAGAAATAATTAAAGATGTTCATTTTTTTATTTAAAATCTAATATAAATTACAATTTTAATATACCAAAAATCAATTTATAAACAAATCAAAACTTATTAATGCAATAAATTTTTAAAAAACCTGTATGTTTGTGTTTGTGTAAAAATATTCTTATTTTAAATTTAAAAAGTTTGTAGGTATTTTGTGGTTTGGAGAAAAATAAGTACCTAAATAAAAAGAGCCTTAAAATGAACAAAGGTTTTCTGAGAACCATAGTAGCATCAGCAAAATATTTTTGGGTTGTTTTTAAAAACTTTGAAATCTAAAAATTTCGTTTGTTTCCCATTCTTTTAAGAGACAAATATGAAATGCTCAAAATCGGTAAATTGTTACCGCGCTCGTGAGCACGGTAAAGAATGTAATACAGAGTTACATTCCCAGACTATTTTTGAACGCTGTAAGACAGAAAGCAGTGTAATAAATAATACATTTAGGAACGACCTCTGTAACAGAAATGTAAGAAATGTGTACTCTGTAATGATTTATGAACGTAACCCTGTTGATGATCAGGCGCCTCTAGAGGCGTTTTGATGACATGTAGACATTACCATTCGAGAACTCGGTAACAGGTGTGTTTGGGAGCATAATCGTGGGTAAAGCGTTTTTCTACGACTGTTTAAGAAATTATACATTATTAATGTGATTTTAAACAGGTAATATCGCTATTTATCCACGGCTATTACCCACGTTCATAAGCCACATTCACACATTCTTTCCGCTTTAATTTTTGAATGGGACAAGATAGGGTGATCGCGTATCACGATCTCGATATCTGGTTCCGTTTAAAAATAAAGATGAGAAAGGTTTTTAAAATTCCTACGGTTTATTTAGATTTTTAATATTTATTTAATATGATTAAAAAATTCACAAACACAATAAATATATTTTTTTATTTATAAGCAAGAGCATAGGAAAAATTTAGCATATTATTTTTTCATAAAATGATGTAACATGCACACGTTTTCAAATTCTAAGATAAGTGATTCTTATTACCTTGGTTTTAATAAATAAAATATGACAACTAGATACATTAGAGATAAATGATTACAAATAAAACCAAATTAAATTGTGACACCGGTAAAAACGTAAAAATTTCTCATTTCCTGTTACGAATTCGGAAAAGATGATTAAAGTCAATTTTGTAGATCATTTCGCGCTCTATCAATTTTATTAGAATTTTTTTTTCTAACTGGGTTTCTGGGGTGGTTTTTATATTTTTTGACAACCTCTCGCAGCGATTTTCATTATTTTGAGTATACAAATTTGATGTGCACATCAAAACAAGTATTTGATAAAAAGTTAGGGTTGCCATTTTCATGTGTATTTAAAATGTCCCTTTATCGGACTATATGTTCTAAATCTCTTAGCTTTTAAGATACAGGGCGTTAAAATTTTAAAACAAAAATCGTTTTCTTATCATAGCTTCAAAATTGTTTCAGTTATTTGCATGAAATTTAACATGCACCTACTAAGGCATTTTTTAATGTTAAAGATTTTTAAATATTTCTATCAGAGGCGTCCAAACGGGATGTATACTGGAGATTTTTCAAAAAATATACCTACGGCATTGCTTTTTAAAAATAAAAATCGTCTTGTAAATACCCATTTACTTTCTACGAAATTAGATCTCCTGACTTTTCTTTAATTTACCATTTTTGCGTAAAAAGAAAAGGCACTGGCTAAACGACCGCTAGCGGTTTTGCTCAATTATTAGAAGAAAACTGCAGGCAGGCGGTTTTATGTAGTTACGTATATGAAAATCACCAAAAATCTAAATTAGTTTTTATTAACGGGTTATTTTACTTATTTTATCAGTAGATGCCGAAACCGGGCGATTTTGTTTAACCATTATTTTTTATATTTTAGTAAATTGAAGATAACCATGGAAAACAAATGCCAGTTTTTAGTTAGTGCCTCGACTTACACCATTCTACAAAATGAAACAAAAGTATTGGACCCAGATGCTAAAATATCGGAATATAAAATTAGAATTTTTTAACGCTTTTTTGCAAAGTATTATATATTGGTGGATGCTAAAGCAAAATTTACCCTTGATAACATTAAAAAAATGTATTTTGCATGTCTGAGTCACCATTACTTTTTGAATAAATTGCTAAAAACTTCAGAACAGACGAAAAATCATTGTTGCCTATGACTCGCATGCCCCTGTCTATTAAACTAAGAATAAAACACCCAAAGTTTTTTAAGATCAGGAAAAATTGTGACTTTTCTGATCACGCATTCGTGTTTAGTAGTCCAAAATACATCACAGAATCTGGGTCATATCCTTTTTTTTATTTTATCAAGTGACATTAAACTCACGATATTAAATTATTATTCCTGTCAACGTGACCCAGGTAATCCGTTTACCTTTTCTTTAAAGGTAATTTAGCAAATCTTAACCTTATTCACTGTTGACGTATCGTGTCCATGATATATTTTTCTTCACTACCTAATTTATATTCGTAAAGAAATTTAAAATATTATAAATTATTATATAATTATGTAACGAATATTTTTCTTTACACATTAAGATACGGAGATTTTAGGATTTTTTAATTATTTAAAAATTTTAAAAAGATTTAAGTCCGGTACTGGACATGACGTTTTAATCCGCATGTACCTAGAACCTTCCGGTGGGTCAAAGTCGGTCTATATAGGGTCGCGACATTCGGCCATATTGCTTTGACGTGTTATGACGTCACATCTCCCATTTTTCGGCCATGTTGTTCAGTGCCGGAGATATACAGTTTATTGTTTACCGTTTACACAACAGTTTTTAATTATTATTAAGTTGTAAATTCTTTTACTTTAAATAAAAAACATTTGAAATTACATTTTTCAAAAATATTTCTTCCAAAACAATGCAAAATGAAATGCGCAAATTCTAGACGCCACTGGATTGATCATCAACTTTGATTTTACTCAGTCTTGCCAACTTTTCTCCGTGGAGTGCCCTTCCTTGCGTCCCCGACCTCGAACCGCCTAAAAGTTGAGAATATGTCGCAACCTTATAGATATAAACATTGCGGTGGGCCTTGAGTTTGTTTACTGCCTAAAAATCCGCAAAAGGCAACTAGGCTCTGTGTATCTAAATGTGAGATATCTATGTGTAGCCAGTGCCAAAAATAAAAACCGTAAATATTTTTATTTTTGATCACACCGAAAGGAATACCAAATAAGTAAATACTTTAAATATAATCATATAGGTACCAAATTTTATTTTTTAATAAAACAATAAGTTATAGGGAGACCACCTCGGAGAAACACCGGGTAGGTACATAAGTATTTAAATAAAATTAACCTTGTCAGATGCAAGTTTAACTATCTTCTCATTAGTCGAAGTACCATTCACACGTTTTCAATTTCGATGTTTTTTGATATATCTAATTATCCTTTTACTAAGGTTGTTTTATAACTCTGAGTTCTATAAAGATTATTAATTACAGATAAAACAAAATTGTTGCTAGTCGTTAATTGCCATTTCTCTTATTTTTTTTGTGGTACTTACTTCAGAAAGGTAATGGATTTACACCCAATCAACCTCGTTACATGTAAGTTATCTGTAATTTAATTAAGATATGTACGCTTGTGGCGAATTCCGGAATATAATAAGAATTGCAAAGATAATTGAAGATTGGAAATGTTGATTGATCTAAGGGCCAAAATATAGATTTTTGTTTTTTGTCAATATGGTTGCCAGATGTCCGGTTTTCGACCGGACAGTCCGGTTTTTCTGATGTCTGCTCGGTCGAAAAATCTTAGAGAGATTCTGTACATCAAAAAATATAAAGAAAAATTCATATAATCATAAGTCCGGTAATGCATTTTTTCCAGATACAGGGTGCTAACATTAAAAAATCGTTTTTTAATAAGACCTTAAATAACTCTAATCTGATTTTATTAAAATGTTTTACTTTTATTTTTAAACTAGTTATGATTCCCGGCTTCGCTCGGGAGTTGATATGAGATTACGTGGTAGTTGAAATAAAAAATAAACTATGACGTAAAAGTAAAAAAATATATTAAAACAATTGCAATTGCTCGCAGCGCCTTTCGAAACGCAACCCAAATAACCGTTGTTCTGAATGAAGTTCAAATACTCGACAACAGATGGCGCCACTACACTTAATTTCCAAGTTGAAGGGTTGGAAGCGTCCTTATATCTTTAAAAATACGCCCTTTAGGGTAAAACAAGAACTTTCTTGTTCAAGGGGGGATAATAATAATAATAATAATAATAATAATAATAATAATAATAATAATAATAATATTGTCTATGTCTATGAATAGTCTGGCCATCAGGACAATGCCTAGCATTGTTCTTGGTGCTACCGAACACGAACAATCCAAGCAAGACGGTACTGCCAGCGAGCTTGAAGGGGTTGCGGGTACCAACAGCAACCTACGAGAGGCCTTGAATCGGTCCGGTAGCCTATGTAATACCGGTAACCGCCGCGGCTCTGTGGGGTGACATCCCGCAGAGTCGTGGATATCTCGCATTGTCCCTATAAACAATGATGAGCAAGCTCCCAACAATCCACCCTGTTCGGATAGGGGTGCAGGGCAGGTTGGAGGAGCAACCGGACGGACGCCCTTAAACGACCTTGGCAATGGACATGGACGCCTCACGTGGACGGACGAACTTAGGGACGATCTGATGGATGCATATTCCTCAGCGAACCCACCATTAGGGGCTACATGGCACGGATGCACGCCACATGGTGTACTAAACACCCAGAATTAAGTCATCTCTCCCAACAACGTTTGAGAGACTATGTAGCCTATCTTAACCGATCTGGATATGTCAGAACACCAAGACAACAGGAGCCACCTCAGGACCTGGATAATCAGGATCTGGAACAAAACCAGCCTGCGGAAAATATGGTAATTGAGATTGCCCCGAAAACGCCAACAACGAACTAACAGAGAGGCTTACTAACATCAACATCAAGTCTCACATAAAATCCCGAGATATCGCACAAGCAAACAACGCTCTTCGGGATTTACTTTCAGAACAAACGGATATTTTGGCACTTAACAACGCTGTTTATGAAGCTGCGAAACAACTTGTTCCTAACCGCTCAGATAGCTTTCACCAGGCACTTCGGAAGACCGAACGCAGAATTCAGCAAATTGCCAAAAAATAGATCTAACGCGGCAAGAGGCATCGCGCATTCAAAGTGTAATGGGTTATATATCAGCCAACAGACCTTTTACGGCAAAGATCAGAAAAATAGCTTCAAAGCTACGCCAAAAACACCATACACTTAACAGAATCACGCTTCAGGTCATTAAGCAGCGTTGCCTAGACCGCATACGATCGTTGGGTGTTATTAACAACAGCTTAAAGAAAAAGGCTAAAGGGCTGAGAGATACAAATAAATTTGTGACTAAACCCTCTAGCTTTCTGGCAGACCCAGCACCAACGGTCGAAAATCCGCCACAAGCAAATGTTGTGGAACAGTTTTGGAAGAATGTCTACGAGGACTCGAAGCCGTTACGACGGGACACTCCTGCTTTAAACAACTTTAGTGCCTATTGTGCCGACAAGGAACTTAACCAGCACGAAAGTCCACCAATCACGACGGAGGAGGTAAAAAGAGCCCTAGATGGTGCAAGGAATTATTCTGCACCGGGTCCGGATGGCATTAATAACTTCTGGTGGAAGAAATTCCCCAGTACCCATCCGCATTTGGCCAGAATCTTTGATTCGTGGCTTAATGGACACACACCAATTCCTGAATGGTTTGTAGAAGGCCGGACTATATTAATACCAAAAAAGGGAGATCTAACACAGCCAAAGAACTACAGACCAATCACTTGCCTTAATACCAGCTACAAGGCTTTTACTAGAATTTTGTATTCTAGAATACTGAGTGCAATAGATCCTATTCTCTCTGATATAGGGGAGCAGCGAGGAGGAAAAAGAGGAATCAATGGTTGCAAGGAAAATCTCTTAATCGATAGATGCATCACACAAGACTCAATCCAATACAAACGCAACCTCAGTATGGCATGGATTGATTACAAAAAGCTTTTGATACAACATCGCATGAATTAATATTGCATCTGCTTAAAGATCTCAAGGTTCCTCCTAACCTGAATCGTTGCATCGAACAGCTGATGCCGCTCTGGAAATCTAAATTCTCCATAACATCTGGAGCACAAAAAATCATTACTGATCCCATAACATTTAAACGGGGCGTATTTCAGGGCGACTCACTAAGTCCTCTATTATTCTGTATATCGCTGCTTCCCGTATCCGTGTCTCTTCGGAAGACTCGGGGGTATTGCTGTGGACCACCAGGAAGAAGGGAGCGTAAGGTAACCCATCTGTTTTATATGGATGACCTGAAACTCTATGCAACTAGTGAGCGAGATCTACAACAGTCTCTTAAAGTGGTTCACGAATATACCAAAGATGTTGGCATGGAGTTCGGACTTGACAAATGTGCAAAACTTAGGCTGGTGAAGGGCCGAAATGGTAACGATTTAGAGGCTGATCAACTTGCTGACAGCGCGATTCTCCGTCCGCTTAGAAATAACGAAACGTATCGATATTTAGGTATCGACCAAAATCGTACTCAGGATGTTAAAGCTGTAAAGACCGAGCTGAGAAGCAAGTACAGGCAACGCTTAAGGAAAATATGGAAACTGAACTATCAGGATTGAATAAGGTTGCTGCAACTAACATGCTGGCAGTTCCTGTATTGCTTTATTCGTTTGGAGTAGTTAAGTGGACGCGAGAAGAGTTGCGCGAACTGGACGTTAGCACACGAAAAATGATGCATCTTCACCGCAGCATCCATCCCCGCTCATCAGTCTCCCGCATTTACCTCTCACGCCATCAGGGAGGTCGCGGCCTTTTAAGCTTGGAGTGTATGCATGATCGTTTGGTTTTGAGTCTTGCTTGTCAGGTTGCCAAAAGCACGGATCCACTGCTGCAGTTAGTAAAAGAACATGAGATGGCCAATGTTGGAGCATTTTTGTTCAAGGCAGCCGAGCGAGCCGCGGAGAAATTCGGTCTCAGATTTGAAATAGATTCTAATGACGACCAATCACTTATAAGACAGGAGTCTAGTGCTGTAACAGCTGCAGTTAAAAGAGCCGAACAACGGATGCTCTTAGAAGATCACATCAATAAGCCGCAGCACGGAGTCTTTTACAGAAACATCAATAGACTCGATCTATCTCGAAAGCTTACGTTTGGGTTTTTGAAATCCGCCGAGCTTAAGTCTGAGACCGAAGGATTCTTACTAGCATGCCAAGATGGGGTGATAAACACATTGGTGTACCGAAGCCAATTTTCCAACGTTCTTGACACCGCATGTCGAGCCTGTCGACAGCAACCCGAAACCCTTATGCATCTATTGTCAGCTTGTCCAGTGCATGCTGTCAATAGCTACATCCATCGGCATAATGACGCTCTTCGGGTACTTTACTATCACCTGAGGCATTACTACGGCATCGATGAAACAGCAATACTGCCGTTTGCTCCCGGAGACATTGAGGCAGTAGTGGAAAATGACAACTGTCGCATATACTGGAACTACGCGTTCCCAACAACGCATCAAATTCAAGCAAATAAACCCGACATCGTTCTCCTTGATAAGACAAACCACACCATGTACGTAATAGAGTTCTCCGCCCCAGCGGAAACTAACATCGATATAAAAGAACGGGAGAAACGAGCCAAATATCAAGATCTTCTTGGCGAACTTCGGAGGCTCTATCCGGAGTATACCGTGCGATTGGTTGTCCTGATAATTGGCGTTTTGGGAGGCATGAAGAATAACATATTAAGGGAAATGAGGTACATTCCAGCATTTGAAAATACACCCGAACAACTGGTGATGAAAATGCAGAAATCTGTTGTCCTTGGATCCCTTCGTCTACTGAGGCAAATGAATTTGGCCGAAGATCACTGACCGAGCGGACGCGAGGAGTGGTCTTCGATATGGATGGCCTTCCGCACGACGCCCTATGGGGTCGGAGCCATGGGATACGTCGTGTTGGATCTTTTAAATAATATTGCTTTATTGTCCAAGAATAATCTTTTGACAAAGCAGAATAAAATTAAAATATTAACAATAATAATAATATTAATAATAATAAGATACATGCTTTATGTAATGGTACGACTAATTAAAATTATCATCAAAGTATTCTTTTAATACATAATACGCTTTACTTAATAACAAGTTTTGAACAGATATTTTAAATTTTTTAAAAATTTTAATTTTTTAATATCAGTGGGCAAATGATTATAAATTTTTTTGAGTCATAAATTAAAGATTTTTTTGTTAATGATGAATTTGGATTCGGAAGTTGAAGTTGAGATTTTTTCTAGTATCATATAAAGAATTATTAGGACTTTTTAAACAATTTTTTTTAAAAATTAAACATACTGTTTCTAAAATATAAATAGAGGTAAGAGTTAAAATTTTCTTTGACTTAAACAACGGTTTACAAGAATCTTTTGTCTTTGCTTTGCAGATATATCTAACTGCTCTTTTTTGTAATACAAATACTGAATTGAATAAATATTGATACGAGTTTCCCCAAAAACAAATTCCATATCTTATGATAGAATCAATTAAAGAAAAATAAATAGATTTTTAAAACTGAAAAATCTTCTAATTCTTTGAGAGTATTCTAATACCATAACAATTAGATGCTAGTTTATTACATAGTTTTTCTATATGATCTTTAAAACTTAGTTTAACATCGACAAAAAGGCCTAGAAATTTAGTACATGAAGAATATTTAACAATTTGATCATTCATATATATGTTATTAAGAGTACATTTAAATGTTAGGATATTAGTTTTATTAATATTAAAAGTAAGCAAATTAGAATCACACCAGGATTGTAATTTTTAAAATATCATGTATTAATTGAATCGAATAATACATTTTTATTTTTGTTGTTCCATAAAATAGTGGTGTCATCAGCAAACATAGTAAATTGGCCTTTTATATCGATAAAAGCTAAATCATTTATATATAACAAAAATAATAACGGTCCAAGTACAGAACCTTGAGGAACACCACAATTTATCAATTTACTTTCTGATTTAATATTATTTAATTGTACAATTTGTGATCTTTCTGAAAGATATGATTTGAACCAATTCTAAAGACGTACCACGAAAACCATATATTTGAAGTTTTTGTAAAGAATAGAATGATTTACACAATCAAAGCGCTTTAGACAAATCACAAAAAATAGCAGCTGCAAAATCACCCTCATTTTAATGATGTGTATAGATGTTCGAGAAAATGAAAATATTGCATCATTTGTATTTTTATTTTTTGAAATCCAAATTGTTTTAAGTTTAAAATCTTATGTTTTTTGAATAAAAGAAATCATTCTATTTTTGACAATTTTTTCAATTATTTTAGAAAGAGTAGGTAATAAACTGATAGGTCTGAAATTAGAAGGTGTATCATAATCTCCCCTTTATAAATTGGTATAATTACAGAAGCTTTTAGACATTTTGGAAATACCCCATTTAAAAAGAAAAATTTATTGCTTCAGCCAATGCTTGTAAAGCTGAGTTAGAAAGTTTAGAAAATATTTTAATTGACAAGTTATCCCAACCAGGCTATTACACTATATTAAGTCCCTTTATCGTATCGGGACTCCTTTTCAAGTTTTATTGGCACGCACATTTTATCAACTTAGTTTTATTATATACTAGCTATGATTCCCGGCCTCGCTCGGGGAGTTGATACTGAGATTACGTAGTAGTTGAAATAAAAAAATAAACTATGACGTAAAAAGTAAAAAAATTATTTAAAACAATTTCAATTGCTCGCCTTTCGAAACGCAACCCAAATAACCGTTGTTCTGAATGAAGTTCAAATACTTGACAACAGATGGCGCCACTACACTTAATTTCCAAGTTAAAGGTTTGGAAGAGTCCTTATATCTTTAAAAATACGCCCTTTAGGGTAAAACGGGAACTTTCTTGTTCGAGGGGGGTAAAGGGCTATCACACTATATAAGTCCCTTTATCGTATCGGGACTCTTTTTCAAGTTTTATCGGCACGCACATTTTATCATATGTAATGATAATGATAATGATTTAAAAGGCTCATTTGGATGATTTAAAGTTTAAAAGTTAATTAAAGTTACCTAGTTCATTGTCTTGGCGGTACCGAATATTTCTAACAAAAATTTAAATTTAAAATATTTTATTAGTTTAAATTACAATGGCATTTAATTAAGTGTTTGTTGTTAATTTTATTTAAATATAACTTTCAGTAGCCAGTCCAGGGATATGCAGTTAAGTAAATTTTATTATTCTCAAAAACTTGTTAGAATAGAAAAAAGATCAGGACTAAAGAGCTGTATTTTCACTTGTTTAGTTAAAATAAAATAAAAAACTTGCTTTAAAATCAGTGGCATACATTTTTTGTCAAAAATCTTCGCTTAGGTACCCCTGGAAATGCTACTGGGCTAAAGTAAACTTTTTCTTTTTATATTGTCGGCGTATCTGAAAACGTGGCGTATCTGAAAAATAGGAAAATTGACAAGAGCCGATTTTAGGGCTTAAAAAAATTGCTCCTTAATATCACGAATGGACACAAGTTAGATTTTGATAGCTTAAAAGTTATAGAAATATTATAATTAACTCATTTTATTTTACTATGAAAAAAGTCGCTTAAAAAAATACCTTAAAAGTACTCTTCTGAATAAAAATTATTTGATATATATTTTTTTAAGTTCGGTTAT
Organism: Listronotus bonariensis; assembly: GCA_014170235.1. Lineage (NCBI taxonomy): Eukaryota > Metazoa > Arthropoda > Insecta > Coleoptera > Curculionidae > Listronotus > Listronotus bonariensis. The sequence continues at coordinate 83,145 of JACEGR010002276.1, read as the reverse complement.
TTCCTGCAGCACATCTAGCAACCATATTTGTCCAACAATATGTTCTTTGTGGCAGGCCCCACCGGGAACTGCTGCGATCGATTTCTCGAAGAGTAGGCTTTGGAAAATTTTAAAAGTTTTTATATTTTAAATTTAGTGGGGGACATAAAAATATAATATCTTTAGACTATCCACGAAGGCTAAAAGCCTAAATGCTAACGTCCGTGGGTGTCTTAAGCAAGGTAAAAGGAAGTTTGTTAACACGGGACTTAAAAACTTGAAGATTTGGGGAAGAAGGAAAGACCTCCGCTGGCAGTAGGCTCCACAGTCTAGAAACTGTAGACTGTGGAACTTGGAAGTTCGGGGCCTGTCCAGTTGGACCGTATAGGGATGCATACGTGCGGCACCACGAGTTTCTCTGTTGGGAGCTGCAAGAGGAGGGACTATACTGGATAATTTGTCGGAGCAGAAATCGTAAAAATATCTATAAAAGAGCGATAGATCTCCACAGGAGAACCTGCATGATTTTAATTGCCATATTTCCGAAACTAATAAAGATGAGACTCCCTGTATACTATATTACCTTTAAAAGATCTTTAAAAAAGCTTTAAAAAGTACCATATTAAGTACTTCTAACTTTATTAGTTTCGGAAATATGACCATCAATCAGGTATTTCGGTAATTTTAAAGTACCACCATTTTGTCTAAGATGAAGTAATTGACTTTATATTTTAGGGTTATAAAGTAATCGTCAGAAGTATGTGTCACAAGACCCCTATTCTATTTTTTAAAATTTCTATTTAATTTTTTTCCAATCCCATCTAATCATTTTCACCTGTCAGTTTTATTCTTAAATATAGTATTTATGAATCAATTTTATGTTCCAAAGTTTTAATTTTTAAATTGATCCGTTAAAAAAATAACAGGGGGGCGGGCATTTAAGAAATGCACTGTATAGAAATACTTGTTTATATGTCACTGGAAATAAAATTAATAATTTTAATTAAATCAGGGCTAAATTAGCTCCTTATATTGCTAATAATAATACTGCCACATTTCATCCAAATCGAATGAGAAATACTTAAGAATAATTTTTTTTTCTAAAATTTTAACACCCTGGATTTCTGGACATAATATGCTCATAAAAACTTTTCTTTGTCATTGAATTAGCTTAGAAATAGATCCTTAATTTTTTAAAGTAATTAGGAAACACACTGTACAGGGTGTCCCATTTTGGTTGTCCCTTATGGGAAACTTGGAAACCATAAGAGATATTAAAAATCTGATACCCCATCCTCGAGCTCTTTTTTGAAGAAAACATTTATGGTAAAAACAGATCATCGCTATCGCGAAGCGTTTCAGAGATACAGGGTGATTCTCGATTTTTTCACTTTTTGAAAAGGCCCTGTAGCTTTGTTGTTATTACAGATACGATAAAAATAAATTGCACATACAGACACTTTTTTCCGTAGAATCCAGTGGCGTAGCCAAAAATTTTTTAAGCTGTCATTTTTGACATATGACCAAAAACATGTTTTTTTCATTAGGGACACCCTATAAATGATTAGGTAATTAAATTGCTTGTTTTTTCTTATTAAAATAATATTTCATAGTAGGTGGTTTAATAAATTTTTTCGTCAAATATTGGAAAAATTATGATTTTAAAGACGCATTGCGGCTTCTATCTGTTTTTTAAATTGTTCTATATTTTTGTTTCAAAAGGAATCTGTCATCCCTAGCTCAGGAGACATTTCCGTAGAAAAAAACAAAAAATTAGTTTACAACAACAATAATAAACAAGTTATATTAATTAAACTTAAAAATTTATCAAGTTTTTGTTTAATTTTTGATTTTTTTATTTTTTTTATTTGTTATGAATTCTCCATGTCAACTTTACCAATAGAGCAAAAAAACAAAAAAAATAATTTTAAGTCCAAAAAAATCGAAAATTTTTTGACACACCCTGTATAACTTTGATTTTTATTTTTATACAACATTATCATACTAATACAGTACCAAATATTTTTTTGCTTCAAATTCATAAATAAGGACGCTATGAATTTTTTAATTTAAACGTAAAAATAATTATTTTTAATTTTTGGGACACACTATATCATTTATATATATATAATAATATTTTTCCTTATCATATATATTATCCACCATAATTTCATCCTTATATATTCATAAATAAAATTGTAGGAAATTTTTAAAGTTAAAAATAAAAAAAAATCATTTTAATTTTTTGAGACACCCTGTATCATTTTTTTATGTATAATAATATTTCTCACCATCACATTTATCAAATACCTAAAATTTCATCCCTTTATTTTCATATATAAAATTGTAGAAAATTTTTAAATTTTAAAATAAAAAATGCGTCTTTAAATCATAATTTTTCCAATATTTGACGTAAAAATTTATTAAACCACCTACTATGTTATATTATTTTAATCAGAAAAAAACAAGCAATTTAATTACCTAATCATTTATAGGGTGTCCCTAATAAAAAAAATGTTTGGGTCATATGTCAAAAATGACAGCTCAAAAAATTTTTTGGCTACGCCACTGGATTCTACGGAAAAAGTGTCTGTATAATGTGCAATTAGTTTTCTCGTATCTGTAATAACAACAAAGCTACAAGGCCTTTTCAAAAGTGAAAAATCGAGAATCACCCTAAATCTCTGAAACGCTTCGCGATAGCGATGATCTGTTTTTACCATAAATGTTTTCTCCAAAAAGAGCTCGATGATGGGGTATCAGATTTTAATATCTCTTATGGTTTCAAGTTTCCATAAGGACAACCAAAATGGGACACCCTGTATATTACCTGTTTAAAACTATTATTTTTGCTTTCTCTACATTTACAGAATAATATTATAAAATGAGCTCGTTTAAAGAATACGTATTTATTGTGCTCTGATACCTATTCCCCACTTTAATATGCGAAACACATAATTAACGGACCTTCATGAAATTACCACTAAAATAGTTTCACATTATTTCGAAGATGGCTAAAGTCATTGACCAATCAACAATCTACACAAAAGCAATTGACGAAAAAACAGGTATATGGCTACTTGGGTACGACGCTTATAGTATATCTAATGGGTGCTTTGGTACTACTAGGGTCCGCGCGTTTAGTAAAGAGGCCACCGACCGGTCATCATTTTCTGTGCAAAATGTCCTCTTATGCCCTCATCCCGTATTTAAAATGTTATTAATTTGTTTAAATCAAATCTTTAAAATGTCTACTTCCTAGGTAACGATACGAAGCCCTCGAAACCGCGATTGAAAGAGAGTTACAGAAGATTTCGCGTAGATAATGATGACGTCGGTGGCCTCTTTACTAAACGCGCGGACTTTACAAAGTAAAGACCACTTGCACAAGGTCAGTTTATATTTATAAGGTTGCGACACATCCTCAACTTTTAGGCGGTTCGAGGTCGGGAACGCAAGGAAGGGCACTCCACGGAGAAAAGTTGGCAAGACTGGGTAAAATCAAAGCTGATGATCAATCCAGTGGCGTCTAGAATTTGCGCATTTCATTTTGCATTGTTTTGAAAGTGATATTTGTTGAAAGATATAATTCCATTTTTTTTTTATTTTAAGTAATAGAATTAACAACTTAATAATAATTAAAAACTGTTGTGTAAACGGTTGTTCTACTAATACAATAAACTGTATATCTCCGGCACTGAACAACATGGCGGAAAACTGGGAGATTTGACGTCATAACACGTCAAAGCAATATGGCCGAATGTTATGACCCTATATAGACCGACACTTGCAGAAGTTTTGAATAAAAATCAAAAATACATATCGGATCTGAGTTTTTTTTTCTAAGAACAATTAACATTGTTATGTATATTTTTACACCATTAGAAAGTAGATATTTATATTTATTAAAAATAATAAAAAATTATTTATATAAAAAGACTACCGACTTATTTGAAAAATTCGATATTTTGACACGTGGTATTAAATCAAAATATTCTGCAAAAGAAACATTTTAAAAAGAAAAAATACAGTGTATTTGGGATATGTAAAGGTACGTTTTCATGAAATTTTATGAAAATAAGTTATTTTTTGGAAAAAATAAAAATAAAAAAACAAAAACTTGGATATTTCAATTATTCACATAAATTTTAGGGTTATGTAATGAAAGCGTAAATAATTTGACCTTTTTATTGCCTACAACTTTGCCATTTATTTTTTTTTTTCATGGGACCCCCTTCCCTCCTCACCCCTTCCCGATTTTAAATTGCCCGTAATTTATATTTTCTTTAATTTTTGTTGTATTCTCTATCTTTTTCATGGGTTTTATCCTACGTATTTTTTTACTTTTTACCTTTTTTAAAGGTACTGGTCTACGACGGTTACATGTACGGACATATAATACACATTAGTGATGTAACGAATGTGCGCATTCGCGAATATTCGCATATTTTGTAATATTCGCATTTGCAAGATACGATGCGAATGCTTGGTAAATATTTTTGATAAACTAAAAGAAAATTATACAACTAATAAAATTTATAATTTTTATTTACTTATAAAATTTAAACAACAAATTAATATGGAACAGTCAAATAAATTAGAAATACTGTCTTGCTTGTTCTTAGTAATTCAATTACATACACAAAGGCAAAAAATTATAATTTTCATCTTTATTAAAAAAAAAATCCTATTTTAAATAATAATATATTTTGTGAAAAAAGAAGTTGAGAGCTTTATTCAAGTTAGGTAATAAGAATATCCAGGTCCAATAGGTCTAGTTAAAATTTATTGTGTAAGATTTGTATATATATGTATGTAGCAGATTATAACTACTATTTTCTAATAAAGGTTATCATTTCTTTAACAAAAATAATAAAAAAATAAAAAATATCAAATTTCTTACACCCAAAATATGTATGATATTTTGCGAGCGCTATATTCGAAAGTCAAAATTCGCATTCGCGAATATTGAAGATGAATATTCGCAACATTTGTTACATCACTAATACACCTAATTTTATTTTTAATATGATACAAATTTTATACATAATTTCTCAATTAGCAATCATACATTTATGCCAACTCCAAATTAAGAAAATATTAAATGTGTTTATTTATCTATGCAAATTGTTTCATTAAATTGGTAAATATTTGAATAATAAACCTACTTCAACATCACTTGTCGCATAAGATAGAATTAGAGTTTAACAATAATTAAAATTGTCTTTGCAATTCAAATATTGGACTTTTGCAAATATTACTTTCACTAGCACTTGTTTGTCCTAAATGCAGTATGGGCTTTTACCTCGAAAGTCCTTTGGGCCCTCATTTTAAATAAGTAAGTGGTGTTTGGTAAACCTTTTACTTTTCCATTAAAATTTAAATTAAAATTAAAATATTTACTATTAAAAGAGTATAAAAACTAATGTAAATAATTTATAAACATAAATATTAAATAAATATACAGGCGGTTCTTAAGCTCTGCATCCAAATTTAATGTTGTGGTTAGTTAGTCCTGTAAACAGGTAATTAAAGAAAAAAAATCCTTTTTGTAAAGTTTTATTTTTCTATTTTTATAAATAAAGCCGTCAGGGCTTTGTCCTTAGGTGAAGACTTTTTTTTGTCCCTCAAAATGGTTTTAACTAATAAATCAAAATGCGCTGCCCTATTATTTCCATTTATTTCGGGCCCCCTAGCCCCCACCACTCCCCTAGGTTGAATGGCTAATTTTGCTTATGTACCCTTATCGATTCTCGCCTCACTGCCGTGGAAGTGTGAAATGCTATTACTTTGGTATAAAACAATTTATGATAATATATATTTTTTTAACATATGCAATGATTGCAAGGCATAACGTTAGCAATATTTTTGTCTTTTAAAATATTTATGGATATATCAATCGTTAATACAATAATATTTCTTTTTTCTTTTTTAATTGAAACGACTTTAAAAAAAAATAGTAAAAGTCACTAAAAAGTAAACAATAATAAAAAAATATATATATAAAAAAGAAGTCGGGTAATAGCATATTGCATAAAAGTATACAATCTTTTGTTTATTTAGTTAATGTTAATTAAGTAATTGAGCACATCTGTTAATAACCGACTTCATTTTTTTATATATTTTTTTAAATTTTATTAAACTTTTAGTTACTTTTACTAATTTTTTTGAAGTCGGTTCAATTTTTTTAAATGATTATCTTTAGCTTCTTGTTTTCTTATTATTACAATTAAATCGGTAAATATTCACTAAAAACACTACTAGTACTTCTTTTAGCGGTTAGCTGCAGCTTCTTTCGATTTATAAGCTTTTGACAGAAATGGAGGTTTAAATAAGGAATGTAAAAAAAGATTTAACTAACCAGAACTAACCATGACCCCCACCTATACTCTGTCTTTTGTTCCTTATATTAGCTTTGTTCGCGGGTTCGATTCTGAAGCGGTTCTGGGACTATTCGCATGCGCAGTGAAAAAATTTTTTACCGGTTACGTGTCAATCTAGATAAATTTTTTATTGTTACATAATGAATTTACATTATTTTGAGAAAACAGTTCAAGGCGTACAGTGCTTAGATTGATTTGAATTGTAGAGAGGTAGTTTTAAAACGGGCATTTTTCGTATCAATCTTTTTTATGTTTTGTTTGTTTTGGGTCAAACCAATTGGACAAAAGAACACACTGAGTTTTATTACTATAAAAAACTTTGTGTACAACCATAGAAAAAAAGAAATTAAAAACCATTAATTTTCCTTAGTTATTATATTTAACAAAAAGAAAAAAGCAACGGCACACGGTGTTCCCAAGCGGTCACCCATCCAAGTACTAACCGTGCCCGACGTCGCTTGACTTCAGTGATCGGACGGGAACTGGTATGTCAACGTGGTATGGCCGTTACTTGTAAAAATGTAAAAGTCAAGTCAGCAGTTAGTTAATTTTATTGTACAATAAAAGGAATTTTGTTCATACGAAAGATGAAATGCAATAAAATAATAAAGAAATCAATCTTTAGTAACAGTTCTGTGTTCGCGGGTTACAATGGAATCAGTTCGTTACCGGTTCGTAACCTGATTAGCAGTCCTGGGATTTTTGTTGGAACTAAAAGTTCAGTTCGGAATTTCATGCGCATTGTCGACATGGTCAGCAGTTTTCTGTTTTTGTGGTACAGAAATAAACCGTTGTATTACAGTTTATTTATTTCTGCCACTTTTTATGCGGTTTAATATACATGTTGCATTTTTTTGTATTTTTGTGATTCTAAGCGTATATAAACAAAATATTTTTAGTTGTATTCCGTATGAATGTATGTATGCAATAAAATAAATAAAGATTTAATTAAAAAATATAGACAATATTACAAGATTTTAACATTTCTTGTTGTTTGAATTTTATCTCTAGTTAAATACACATACTTATGTTAAAAACGTTTTTTGTTTAAATTTTTTTTGTGTAGTATCCAATTTAACCATGAAAAATCCTAACCAAAAGGCTAGGTTAGAATACATCCTCAGCCGTATAGAAAATCGTTCGCGGTAAATAAAAATTCCGAACTAATAAATAACTAGACATGCGCTTTAAAACAATTCTAAACCAGTTCGGTTCTGGTTTAGAATCGGTTCATTACTAGACCCGCGAACAAAGCTATTGTCTATCAAAAGCTTATAAATCGATACACGTAGGGCTGCAACAAATCGATACACACGGGGCTGCAGCTATCCGCTTATCTCTTAGTTTGATGAAAAGGGTTAATTTTACCCCAAGGTTGTCGATTTTGAATGCTCCCTTGATGTTTCCTACGTATGGCAGAGAGAAAAAAATAGGTCTAGTACCTTTCTCTCTCGCGACTCTGACTTCATTTTTTCATGAGACCACCAAACTTTTAAAATCGGTCCACAAACACCAGCGTAATCGCGTAACATACACACAAAAAAAAAATATACGCGGCGAACTGAGAACCTCCTCGCTTTTAAAGGCGATTAAAAAAAAAAAACATACAGGCGAATTGTAAACCTCCTCCTTTTGGTCGGTAAAAAGTGTAAATTTAACCCCAAGGTTGTCGATTCTGAATACTCCCTGATCTCTTCTTTTTTAACACGCTTTTATTAACTTGGGTTGTAACTATCTATCTATCCATCTGGCTATCTATGTAACAGAATCTTTGAGCCTAATTTTAACCAACTTCCAGCTATTCGATTTCTTTGAAACTTTGCACACTTATTAATGACCCATGACAATGCAATAATCTGCAAACAGTATCCCGTTATCTTGTTTTTGATCGCCAGGAAAAAAATTCCATTATATTATAAAAACAACACCTGGGTTGCCATCTGTTGGCAACATTCCAAATTTTGCTACTCAATTGAGAATAAATTTTTAGTGGGTTGCCATCTGTTGGCAAAATTTCAAAATTTGCTACTCTTTGCCATCTGTTGGCAACATTCCAAACTTTGCAAATCAATTGCGAAGAAATTTTTTAGTGGGTTGCCATCTGTTGGCAACATTTTCAAACTTTGCTACTCTTGTTCACTAAAAAATTTTTCGCCATTTTGTCAAGAGTAGCAAAGTTAATTGATATAACGAACTAAAAAATAAAAATAATTAATAGTTTAAAAAAACTAAAAAAACACGCTTTTATATGCAACCGAACTAAAAATTAGTAAATAATTTTTCATTAAAAAAATATTGTCATTTCATAGTAAAAAGCGTGGGGTGCTTAATATATTAAATGTTATAATTATTATATTTGCCAATATCTATGATGGAAAAGTTATGAAAAAATAGTAAAATGCACCCCACGCTTTTTACTATGAAATGACAATATTTTTTTAATGAAAAATTATTTTCTAATTTTTAGTTCGGTTGCATATAAAAGCGTGTTTTTTAGTTTTTAAACTATTAATTATTTGCTTTATTATCTGGACATATACCTATTTATATGAGCATATGTCTATCTAAAGTCAGCTTTGCCGCAAAAACTGGAGTCTGCCTGCTGAAAAAATAAGTCTAGCACCTTTCTCTCTTGATATCCTGACTTTGTTTTTTATGGAACCACCGCGAAAGTACACTCTTTCAAATAGAAAAAGAATTTTTATAATCGGCCAGCAAATGCCAGAGTAATCGCGTAATATACACACCAAAAAACATACGCGGCGAATTGAGAACCTCCTCGTTTTTGAAGTCGGTTAAAAATAGTATAAGATCACTTATACACATAACTTTAACTAGTAAACCGTCCCTGATATTTAATTAACTATAATTACCATTTTCCAATTATAAAGAAAAATAGAGTGCCCTGCTGTAATAATACATAACAACCATTTGTTAATCATAATTTTATATATTATGCTGTTTTTCCACATAAGATTTATGTACTACATAAACAAAGGTAAACTCATGGCGACATTGATAATATACATAAAATATTTTTGTTCTTAAATAATATTATTAATGGGAGTTAACAACCGTTCTGCTTGATTAGCTTAAATAATAAACACATTTTAACTAGATTTCTATTTCCTGTGTTTTAAATAACACCTGAAATTTATGTGGTTCTTATCTTAATATTATTTAATAATAAGACTAATTTAATTTGTAAAAATCAATTAATTATAACTGCAAATTTAAAAATTTAAAAACTGTTATTAGTATACAGGAAATGGTGACTATACAGGATGTTTCTCAATTGCTGTAAAAAAATTTAGTACGTATTCCTGAACCATTGTTATCAAAAAAAGGTTTATATAAACATGGGTCTTTAAATTTTCGTCCTCAAGTTATGTGTTAAACTTTTCAAAGAACTTAAAAATTTCTAAAACACTTTTCATAGTAACATTTGTAAGACTAAATATAAAAGTTTTTTTATTAGGTTGTTTTTTTATGTTTTTGACTTCTCACGAAGGCTTATGCCTAAATACCAGTGTACCGTGAGTGCCGGGTTACTGGATGTTTAACCCATTATTGTCGTGTTCCGTCAACGGTATCCAAGCACTGAGACATGCAGTTTTTGCATTTCACAGCACCTTTTAGACAACGCGGTAGTGCCACCACAGACGTTATTTTCAAATAACTACTACCTAGGAATGGCAGAATACTACACAGTGGTTTGCCATTGCCAACTGTGAGTTAACGAGCAATGAAAATCCGATGTCCGACACCGAGATTCGAACCCGGATCGCTGCGGTGAGAGGCTGACACGTTAACCCCTGCACCACTGCTCGCCACGTTGTTACGTAATTGCTAATGAGAAGTTAAAACACTTAATTTTTAAGAGAAAAAATTCTAATGTTTCTCGTATGGTCCAAGAATAAGCAGTTTAGCAGATTTAATTTTTTCTGGAAAACTACATTATAAACAAAAAAGTTGTAATTTTAGATGTTTCATCCGGAAAAAGTTGCAAAAAGATTAGTGGCGTAACTTTTTTTTTTTTGTCAATAATATTATCTGAGATGCGTCATACGCCGCCACTGGTCTCACTAATTAAAATTAGTTTAAGGCTAAATTATCTTCCCATTTTAACAAATAGTACAGCCAAATTTTATTAAAATTGTATAAAAGCATACTTAAAATATTAATAAAAACCCATTTTTTTTTAAAGTTTAACACCCTGTATCTTAGAAAAATCATTTCCGTACCCTATGTATATATATAAACTTTTTATATAAAATTGGCTCAGAAATACGCCCTAATTTTTTACCGCAATTATGAAACACCCTGTATATTTTCTTAACAGAACTCTGTGAATCCAAACCACTGATCTCGATGGATAGCTAATAAAATGGCCGGGAGGGGCGGCATACGGCAAGTTTTGCCCCTCGTTACAAAAATAAAGATACGGGGCTGATTAAAGAAAGTTAAATAAGTAAGTATATCAACTAAATGTATTACATAAGTTTTAACAATGTAACTGAATTAATGAAATGTTATCACCTGATTTGCTACTCTGACAGTTTTCAATAATTAGAACGTAATAAGTATTTTTTAAATATTCTAATAATAATATTGACAAAAGCGTTTACGTTATTTATTGTAGTAACATTTTAAATTTTGTTTTAAAACCTCTCTGTAATATGTTCTGAACTCTAAATGTGTAATGATATGTAAATGTCCAATTTTTCTCTAGCTGAATTTTATATTATTAATTTAGCCACCATAATACTTTATTAACCTCTTCTTTTAGTGCTTTTTATCACTATAGGTTAGCGGTCAATTTAAAAAAAGTATATGCCATTCTTAGAAGTTGTTGGACGGACATTCTCCTGCTCTGATATTGCGAAACCACGACATTGTTTTTTGGCCGATTCCTTTTTGTCTCCTTTATCTTGCTTTGACTTACACTATTCTACAAAATGAAACAAAAGTGTTCGACCCAGATATGTGATATATGCTAAATTCTAACCCTAAAATATCGGAATATAAAATCAGAAATTATTTTAACGCTTTTTTGCAAAGTACTATATATTGGTGGATGCTAAAGCAAAATTTACCCTTGATTTAAGTTCAGAACATAAATAAAAAACGTATTTTGCATATCTGAGCCACCATCACTTTTTCTTTAGGATCAGGAAAAAATTGTGACTTTTCTGATCACGCATTTATGTTTAGTAGTCCAAAATACATCACAGAATCTGGGTCATATCCTTTTTTTTATTTTATCAAGTGACATTAAACTCACGATATTAAATTATTATTTCTGTCAACGTGACCCAGGTAATCCGTTTACCTTTTCTTCAAAGATAATTTAGCAAATCTTTGTCCTTATTCACTGTTGACGTATCGTGTCCATGATATTTTTTTTATATCACTACCTAATTTATATTCGTAAAGAAATGTAAAATAATATAAATTATTATATAAATATATAACAAATATTTTTCTTTACACATTAAGATACTGAGATTTTAAGATTTTTAAATTATTTAATGATTTAGAAAAGAAAGTCCGGTACTGGACATGACTTTTTAATGCGCATGTACCAAGAACCTTCCGGTGGGCCTCTAGTTTATTTACTGCGCGAGGTCGTAAAAATCCGCAAACGGCAACTAGGCTCTGTGTATCTAAATGTGAGATATCTATGATCCAAATACAAACGTGTGCTTTTTGGTTCATCGCCTCAATAACACAGCCCAAAAAAAAAAAAAAATGTTTATACACAAGTGTCAGACATATGTATCCCATATTATACAGGCTGTTACAAATTCGATGAACACCATTAGGATCTCGGAAACGGTAAGAGATACAGGGTTGATTAAATTGGGGCAAAGTTAATCAATTTTCATGCTTAACAATATTCCGTTTTAAAAATTTAAAAATTTGCAGCCGTTCCGGAATTATTCGGAAAAACCGAAATTTTGCGAAACAGTTTTTATTTTTTCTCAGTTTATTTGAAGAGATATTTTAAAACAAACGACACATTAACGTTGCCACTTTTTCTGTTCTATAAAATAATGTCACTAAATTTAAGATCCGACGTTTCGTCTTTGAGCTACCATTATCAACTTTGTTTTTTTAAATGGGCGGAATATTTAGTTTTAAACTTAATAAACTCGTAATTTAATTCTAAAACCAACGATATATTACACTTTACATTTATGCGACGTTTCGAACCGAAAACCATCATCATTCACTATTTCGCCATTACAAATAACCATTTTACCCCAAACATTCGGGGAAATTTCCGTTTGCAGGTAAGTATGCATCCATTTTTTATGACAGGCTACGATAAAGTTGATAGAGGCGTTTGATTAAATTAAATGCTTTATTTTATTACGTATTAAGTATAAGTAGCTTGTTAGCTAAATTATAGATAAATAAACTTATTAAAAAAAATAAAAATAAGTAGTAATAGAAATAAATGGATGCATACTTACCTTCAAATGAAAATTTTCAAAATCGTTGGAAATAAAAACTAATTTTTAATGGAAAAAATTGTGGATGGTGGTTTTTTGTTCGAAACGTCGCATAAATGTAAAGTGTGTTATATCGTTGTATTAAGAATTAAAATACGAGTGTATTAAGTTAAAAACCAAATATTTCGCCCATTTAAAAAACAAAGTTGATGATGGTGGCTCAAAGACGAAACGTCTGATTTTAAATTTAGTGGCATCATTTTAGAACAGAAAAAGTAGCAATGTTAATGTGTCGTTAGTTTTAAAATATCTCTTTAAATAAACCGAGGAAACAATAAAAACTGTTTGCAAAACAGTTTTTGGCCGAATAATTCCGAAACGCAACGACTGCAAATTTTTAAATTTTAAAACGGAATATTGTTAACCATAAAAATGTGCATATTTGCCCCAATTTAATCAACCGCTGTATCTCCTACCATTTCGAGATCCTAATTGTGTTCCTCGAATTTGTAACAGCCTGTATATTTTCGAGGGCTGTATCCGATCCCGAGCTGTATAGTTCCTGGCATACGGTTTCCGGGATAAGGCACAGTCGAAGGTACATTCTGAAACCAAAGCCGAATTTGTGCTCGAAAGGTCTACGGCTAACTGAAATTTCCTGTTTGGGACCGGAAAAATAACCCCTTAGGAACCGGAAAATCTGTTTCTGCCGTAGCAATCACAACAGTGGAATTTGTATGTACTTTTAAATTATGTAGCTTAGATTGGGCTCGACAGGTTTATGCCTAAGTGAAATTCCCCGTTTGGGACCGGAAAAATAATCCCCTTTGGGGCCGGAAAATCGTGTTTCAGATGTAGCAATCACAACGGTGATATTTTATGTACTTTTAAATTCTCGACCTTACACTATGCGTTTTGGCCTGTTGAAATTTCCAGTTTGGTACCGGGAATATATGATCCCTTAGGGGCCGGAAAATCTTCTTTTGGACGTCCCAATCGCGGTTGGTTTCACCTATAATCTATAATTGTCTTTGCTACGACTAAATTTGTCCTCTTGTAAACCCCATCCGTGAACAGTCCTTATGTATTAACAAAAAAAATATTGTTTATTTTAATGGTTTTTTAAATGGTACTAAAATATAATTATATTACTTAGTTACACATATAACAATAACATAAAATATTATGAAGATAATTGTATAGCCTTTCATCGTTTAAAATAATTATCAATAAAACAAAAGCTTTAACCTTAAACTTATTTAGGTTTGTTGGTTAACTGTTGGAAAAGTTCGAAAGACCATTTACATAAATTGTACATGTTTCTGCTTTTATAAGACACTCATAAAAAAATATTGTTACTCACACTTGTGCAAAGTGTCTTTCCCGTACTAAAAGCTTATTCTAACTCCTCTTCGCGTCGTTCAATTAACTGATTTTGCGTGCGAAAAACTATCACTTTGCGCACTTGTTAGCAGAATAAGAGGCGATTTCGGCCTGTTTTGGTACTCCAGTTTGGTTAGTTAAATGCCTACCAACCAATTTCGAATGTCAAAATAGGGACGTCATGCCAACTTTGGTACCCTCTTTGGTTTGTCAAATGCTATGTCTCTGACCGTGGCTTTGGGTGGGTAAATGAGATTGATATGCTCTCATCCTTTTCTAATGTTGTTGGTTTTACTCTAAATTTTATTTCTTTTGATAATAAAATAGCCTTACCACGATATTATTGATTGCAAATATTTTAATTTAAATATTGCTGCTAAATGAACAATGTTAAAAAAAAACAATTTATTTACCTACCAAAAATGTACCAAACGAATTCGGACGCTACCACACACAGACGTCACAGTTGTGACGTGAAACATACCAATTGTTACTTACATCAATTTTAGGCGTTTAACCAATTATAACCGCGATAATAATTGGTGACAACTTTGACGTATAATGCATTGTTTAAACGTCAACATAACCGATTGGTAAATACCGTTTTAGAATTGGTTCTTCGCGTAAAATTAATGTTAATTAAAGTAAAAACCAGTTATAAAGTCATACAAATAAAGACGGCATTCAATTATTTCTTTCTAAACGCGTCGTTTAAATAATATGCAAGCAACAAAAAGGGAAATAATTTGAAAGTGAGACAGAACTGATGACCGCGTGGCTTCTTTTATCACTGATGTTTACTTTACCAAAGTACTAAAGGAGTACCAAAACGGGCCGAAATCGCCTATGTATAATAAAACTTTTTTTCAGAACGCATATACAGGGTATTTTATTAGGGGGTGGACGGGAAACAGTGCTGTATTAAGCACTAGGCTAACTAGTATACAGCCTAGGGGCCGTAAAAAAATTGGCGCCTCACAGGGGAGATTTTTAAAAAGTTCAGGGCGGGGTATAAAATAGGCAGCAGATATAGGGAAGGCCCTTTTTTGTTAGTCTTTAATTTGATTTGTGAATAGGGCGCCTTAAAATAAAATAGGCCTTGGAGGCGAGGACTTTTTTAGGGAACTAAAAATAAAATTTTGTTTGTAGTAGGTCAGGAGCCTTCTTTTTTATTTAGTAGGCCCGTAATTCGGGGTCCTGCGTGTATAAAAATGCTTTTTCCTAAAAATTGCCTAATATAAGTTAGCAAAACAATATTACCACAGCAATGCACCAGAATTCTACAACTACTTGATTTATTAATAGGGCGTAAAATAACACTATTGGAAAGGAAGAAACTTATTTACTTGATTAAAATTGCTTATAACTTTTCTTCAAATAATGTTGGGTTCCCTTTAAATACATGTACATATCTGCATTAACAAAAACTAATTACTATAAATTTAATTAAAGGTAATTGCGGCCAAATATTGCCAGACAAACATGGTGTAATCTCGTATGCTATATACCATGTATCATTCATAAAACAGAATTTTCATTACTAAAAAACAGATATCTACAGATTTTAGCTTATTTCGTACAATTAAATTGATTAAAAACATTTTTAAACACCTTCTTCTTAAGGCCTTAAAGTTAACGCTTATTCTAATCAACCCGGCCTAAGTCTTCACAGTAATACAGAGTTCTGATATTTTAAAAACTACACATATTTAATTTTACCTTATGCGTGATATTTTTCCAGTAAAAGTTCTAACTGATAAGTCTAATTAATTATTGTATTCTAATTAGGGAAAAACTGCACGATATTTTTCGATTACTTCTGATTGAAAACGTATATCATACATACCTTCTGACTGGAAATGTTTTTTTTGTAGCTTTTTAATCTAACGTGCAAATTAATTCATATATGCATCTATAATTTGCATGTAAAAATATAATTTCTTTATTAAGTAGATTAATAATAAAGTCTGTTTCCTAATTCGTGATAGCTCGATACCCTATGATGTAAATGCAAAAAAGGTTTTGCAATTTAAACCAAGCCAATAGACAGACACTTTTTTTTAACTTTATAGTCAGACTATTCTTTAATTAAAAACAAACAAACATTTTAACAATCATACGATATTTTGTACACTTAATACAAAAACACTTTAATTTAAATGGCATATCTCTTTTAATAGTTAGAGTTATCGAGACAATTAAAAAGCTGTGAAGGAAAGGCGAAGCCATAACTGGCGCGTAGCCGTTGTTATTTACATTTGGCTACAGGGCAGTTAAGACTTTTATTTTTTCAAAACCTTTTACGCGGCTGCAATAAACTTCCCTCCTATGGTCTTTCAACTCAAACTCTGTACTTGGCTCTCTAGTTATCTATCTGATCGACGTATATCAGTTATTGTGGACGGCCATTCTTCAAGCTTTCACCAAGTAAATGCTGGAGTCCCTCAGGGCTCAGTTCTGGCACCAACATTGTTTCTTCTTCACATCAACGACCTTCTCTCGTCCACAACTAATTCCATTCATAGTTTCGCCGACGATAGTACCCTTCACTCCAGTTTTCAGGTTCCTAAACCCATCACTAAACCTGACTTGGAAAACAAACGCAGAGCGATGCAGATATCTCTTTCGCAGGATCTTAATTTAATATTGGATTGGGGCGCCAAAAATCTCGTCCATTTTAATGC
This sequence comes from Listronotus bonariensis, assembly GCA_014170235.1. NCBI lineage: Eukaryota > Metazoa > Arthropoda > Insecta > Coleoptera > Curculionidae > Listronotus > Listronotus bonariensis. The sequence continues at coordinate 66,258 of JACEGR010002276.1, read as the reverse complement.
ATCCAAAACACAATCATGTTCCTTGTCGCGAAAAAGAGTCATCAAATACTATCCTCTACTTATGAGCGGCCAAGTTTTACAGAGCAAAGACACCTTCAATCTTGTGGGCGTCACATTTGAAAGTAACCTTAACTGGCATAAACACATTGTATCTATAGCCACGGCAGCTTCAAAAAGCTTGATTTCTCTTTCGAGCCAAAAGTATTTTTCCGCTTCTAATTTATACACTTTATATGTGTCCCAAATCCGACCTCCCTTGGAATATTGTTCTCATATCTGGGGCATGGCGTCCCCCACAACCCTAAGCATTCTTGATTCTATTCAAAGAAGAGCTATTCGTCTCATTAATGATCCTTCACTTACAGAAAGGCTTCTCTCTCTTGCCCATCGTCGGGCTGTGGGGATTTATCGCTTTTTTATAGGTACTTCCATGGCTTCTGCTCTGAAGAATTGTCCAGTATAGTTCCTCCACTCACGGTTCCCAACAGAGAAACTCGTGGTTCCGCGCGTATGCATCCCTATACGGTCCAACTGAACAGGCCCCGAACTTCTCACTTTGTTCGTTCTTTTATCCCTAGAGTTTCTAGATTGTGGAACCTGCTGCCCGCGGAGGTCTTTCCTCCCCCCCAAATCTTCAAGTATTTAAGTCCCGTGTAAACAAACTCCCTCTTGCCTCGCTTAAGACACCCACGGTACGTTAGTATTTAGGCTTAAAGCCTTCGTGGTTTGTCCAAAGATAAAAAAATGAATGGTTAACAGTAAATAACAGTGCTTGCGCTTACGCCAAAGTAAGACTCACCTTTTTTTAACATTTTAATTTTTATCACGAAAACCTTTTTTTTAAGATAAAAGACGGTGAAGAATATAAGTATTTATCTAAGAGTTAAATGCGAAGTGGCTCAAAAAAGTGATTTCGTATCAAACTTATAACCAGATGAATTTTTTCCACTCTGTATTTCCGAAATCATCTACTTTTGGACTTAGCTTAGCTGTGCGAGCTCGTCATATTTAAGCCTTAAAAATGTGTGATTAAATTATTCCTGCACCTCTTAGTGACACCCTATACCAGTGCCGTATTAACCATTAGGCTGACTAGGCTGCAGCCTAGAGCGCCATAAAAAAATAGGTGCCAGACAGGCGCAAAAAGGAGGGAATGACCTTTTTTCTCTCTTTTTTTTTTTTGTCATCAAATATTATTTCGGGTTGTGACGTAAGCGTCTGGCACTCAAAATGGGCGCTACGGAGGAAAGAACCATTTTTTTTTTGCTCTTTAAAAAATTTTTTGGTGGAAAATAGGTGCTCCGGAGATTCTAGCCTAGGGCGCCTCAAACAGTTAATACGGCCCTGCCCTATACATTGTATAAATTTAAAAGATATAAGCTACGAATAAAATTGATGAGAAAAATCCAATAATAAACAACTATTTTTGTGTTCGTGTCAGGTAACTGGGTTAACGAAAATATTTTTCTACTGACGTGCACTTATTTATAACAAAGCCGTATAATTAAGCCATTGCAATTAGTTGCTTTTTTTCAAATTTAAATTTACCGATATTAATTATCGTTCGAAAATTTAAAAACAAATAATTACACTACTAAACTTATTCTCTTGGGTTTCCGATTATGTGATTTTTATTGCCATTAAACTAATGAGGTTATGCGTTTATTGTTTTGTATTATTTTCCACTATTCAGTTTCTATTACTTGAGTAATTAAAGATAATGTATAAGCAAATATGTATAAATATTTTGTATAATTATTTTTTTTCGTTTAAGTACCTACTCATCATATACGAACTGTACTTTGTTAACAACGTTAATCTTTGAACTTTCTTTTTACAATCGGCCCCCAGTCAGAGGGCCCCCAAAGGTGGTTCTCATATAAAATAAGGTAAATATTCAGGTTTGGGGGCTTTTTGAAGTGTTTTTGCTTGTTTAGGTACCAAGATACAAAAGGAGGGGTCCCAAGTATTTCATGTTAAGTTGGAAGGGAGACCCCATATCGAGGGTGATGACCTTTTATTTGTTTGCTTTTTAAAACTTTCATAAGAAGGAAAAGAGAAAAGAAGGGAGCTTTATTTAAGTGAGGGTAAGAACTTTTTTTTTGGTTTTCGAAAAATCTCTCTAGAGGGCCCCATATTTGCTGACCGCTCCGGGCCCCGATAGCTTTAGGGTACGCCACTGATTGTATGTGCTTTTTATCCTTTGAAATAGCTAAAATTAATCGTACAGCAAATTAATAATTAAAACTTAGATTTATCGCAAAGTCGGTCTATATAGGGTCGCGACATTCGGCCATGTGCTTTGACGTGTTATGACGTCACATCTCCCATTTTTTCGGCCATGTTGTTCAGTGCCGGAGATAATAAGTTTATTGTATTGGTAGAACAACCGTTTACACAACAGTTTTTAATTGTTATTAAGTTGTAAATTCTTTTACTTTAAATAAAAATATTTGAAATACATCTTTAACAAATATCACTTCCAAAACAATGCAAAATGAAATGCGCAAATTCTAGACGCCACTGGATTGATCTTCAGCTTTGATTTTACCCAGTCTTGCCAACTTTTCTCCGAGAAGTGCCCTTCCTTGCGTCCCCGACCTCGAACCACCTAAAAGTTGAGGATATGTCGCAACCTTATAAATATAAACTAACCTTGGATTTATCGTAGAGTAGGTAATACATCTGACATATATTTTATTTTTTTTATATATATTTGACCCCTCAAACCTAAGTTACGTACGGCTATAACTCACATAGGCGTCTTAATTTTCTACGTTAACATACCTACCTACACAGGGGTGTTTCCTAACTACAGAGGGTGATTTCTTAGCCTTTTTATGAAAAAAAATTTACGTCCGGACTTTTTTAAATTCTTTGGTAATACACGAAGGCTGAAATCCTAAATACTAACGTGACCGTGGGTGTCATAAGCAAGGTAAGAGGAAGTTTGTAAACACGGGACTTCAAAACTAAAGATTTGGGGGGAGAAGGAAAGACCTCCTCCGCTGGCAGTAGGTTCCACAGTCTAGAAACTCTAGGGATAAAGAACAAACGAAATGGAAAGTTCGGGGCCTGTCCAATTGGACCGTATAGGGATGCATACGGGCGGCACCACGAGATTTCCCTGTTGGGAGCTGCAAGAGGAGGGACTATACTGGATAATTCGTCAGGGGCGTTAAAGTTTTTAAAAAAGTACGTTATTAAATATGTCAAATTTGAATGAAATTTGGTACACCCATTTAATGTAATAAAACGCTTGTTAAGCTCTACCTAGATTAGGATTATTGGGTCCAGTGGCCTCTCAGTGGGTACTACAGACATACCATATTTTTTCCGATTAAGCAATTAGAAATTAAACTTTTTAGTATCTTTTAGTTTTCCGTATCCCACTGTTTTTAGGAAAAAAATGAAGTAACTTTAAGTGATACTAAAAAATATCCATAAACAGGATAAAATAAAATTAAAAATTAAAAATAAACAATTGACCTTAGTAAATAAGAAAAGTGACCACTTTCGGTAAAATACACAACTGCTCATTTCTCATTTATTTTAAGGCAAATAATTGTTTAATTTTTATTTTGTTTTTTACCATATTGTCTATGGGGGTGGTAGTGGTTTTTAAAAGAAATTAAAGTGGTTTTTATATTTTTTTATCGGAAACGAAGCATTGATAAAAATATGAAAATTTTAAAATGATTTCTTTCTACTTGCTACTTAAAATCGCAGGTTTATGCTAACAATTCAAGAACTATAGAGGATTTAAAAACCAACATCAAAAATGTTATTCGTGAGATATCGGCCTAAATGTATGAAAACGTAATGCTAAATTGGACTATTCAAATTCGCTATTGTTAATAAAGTTGTGAAAGACATTTGGCCGATATTATTTTAAAATCATAATTGAAATTAATTGGTTTTTTGAAAAAATGAAAATATTTTGGCCCTGTAGCAATGTTTGTGTTTAATTCAATTTAAAAATCCTAAAGCACCAATTGGATCAATCTTTACTAAAACATCATATTCATGCATAATTTAGGTACACGGAAAACAGAAAAATACAAATTTCTAATCGATCCGATGTTAATCACTCAATAAAAATGTTTCAGCTAACCTACTAACCTAGCTGATTTGTAATTCGCGAATCCACTTTTAATCTTTCAGTGATCGAAAAATGTTTTGGATGCAGGTTGATGTATTTTTTCTTCAAAATTCAAACGTTACTACTATATACAGGGTGTCTCACCGAGAAATGCTGCGATCGATTTCTCGAAAAGTACGCTTTGGAAAATTTTAAAAATTTGTTTACATTATAAAGTCAGTGGGGACATATAATTAAAATATTTTGACAGCTCTATCACTTTCGGTTATACCGGAAGTGGATGTCAACTTTCTTATTTTAAAGAGAACAACCCCATATATATTTTATTTTTTAGATTCTGCGAAAAATTCTAATAGTTATTTATTAGATAAGTGAGTTATATTACATATAAGTCACGCAAGAAAGGTTTAATCTCTCGAGCCCGAAGGGCGAGAGGAGGTAATTTTCTTAAGTGACTTATATGTAATAACTCACGTGTCTAATACAAAATTTTATCCAACACTTTCGTATAAATCGTTTTTAATATCGAAAATAATTTGAAAACGTCATCCATTATTTGTTACTTGTCATTGTCAACACCAGCAACAAAATTTTGTTTTGTCTATAATTCACTAGTGAGCTAAAGGGTACTTTAGCTCACTAGTGACTTATAGTACACTTTATATCCTCAAAATCTGATCAATTATGTAGATATTATATGTAAGTGTTGGATAAACATAATTTATGTATAATGTTCTATACCTAAGTCCAATCGTTTTTGACCTATTTTAAATTTTATGTCAAAAATGACGTTTCAAGCCATTAGATAACCATCAATTTCTTCTAAACAAAAGCCTTTAATATGAGTTGAGGTTGGGTTTCTCGTAAAGAAAGAACTATTTAAGTAGACTGCATTAATATTTTGACAATTAATAAATACAGAGTGGTCAAAAATAATCGTTAAAACATATAACGACAAAATCCTTAAAAGTCATTTTTTCAAATGGAAACCCCTATCTTTTTTACCTTATCCTATTAGCATCAAAATAAGGATAAGTTTGTAAAGGATGTCTATTCCAAAATTTATAATTTTCGAACTATTAACGATTTAATATTATCAATACTAACAATGCTTTTAAGTGCGGCTTAGTTTCGCTTCTAGTCGGCCTTGACAACAAAATGGGGCGTCACAGCCAACTACCCCGTACCTACCCGTACTTAAATGCATTATTAGAATAAATAAATATTAAATCGTTAATATTTCGAAAACTATAAATTCTTGAAATAGACATCCATATACAAACTTACCTTTATTTTTAATGCCTAATAGGATAGGGTAATAAAAGATCAGGGTTCCATTTGAAAAATTGTTGATTGTAATAAATTTTTAACGAATATTTTTGGCCACTCTGTATTTATTAATTGTGAAAATATTAATACAGTCTACTAAAGAAGTTCTTTATTTACAAGGAACCCAAACCCAACTCATATTAAAGGCTTTTGTTTAGAAGAAATTGATGGTTATGTAATGGCTTGCAAACGTCATTTTTGACATAAAATTTAAAATAAGTCAAAAACGGTTGGACTTAAGTATAGAACATTATACATAAATTATGTTTAAAATTTTACGCAGAATCTAAAAAATAAATAATATATAGGGTGTTCCATTTAAAATAAGGAAGTTGACATCAACTTCCGGTATAACCGAAAGTGGTAGAGCTGTCAAAATATTTTAGTTGTATGTCCCCCACTGATTTTATAATGTAACCAAATTTTCAAAATTTTCCAAAGCGTACTTTTCGAGAAATCGATCGCGGCAGTTTCCGGTGGGACACCCTGTACTTAAGTATTAATTTGCATCATTAATATTTCAAAAATATGGGTGATTGATTGTATTTTATTGTGCATGATTAGACTATTAGATATGTTTTGTAAAGTTAAAAAAAAATTGCAATTTTAAATTGCTCCAAGGTGGTGATACCAAACCATATATTTTCCATTATAAGTCCATTGATAGGGTCTTAAAAAGTAAAGTTTTTTTACTAAAAACGTTCACTTATCCAAAAATTAAGCAAACCATAATATAAACAATATACTTGAGCAATCAACGATGTTCTTAATAAAGACTTATAAAGGGTGTTTATTTAAAAGTTTACCATTCAAATTATCTACGAAAAAGGCAGATTTGAGAAAATCGCCGAAACACGTCAAGACATTTATTGAGAGGGAACGTTTTTTAAAAAACGGCGCCATTTTGTGGTAGGTAAAGATACTGACTTTATATTCTGATTATAAAGTACTCGTCAGGAGCTTTAAAAAAGTATCACTCGACCCTCCCTTCTCATTAGAGAATTTTGGGATGGTGGCCATGGTGGTTAAGGGGTTAAAGGGGCGCCGTCCAATTATTTGTAAAAACGTTTTCCCTTAATACATATATTGACGTATTTCGGAGATTTTCTTAAATCTGTCTATTTTTGCAGATAACTTATGTGGTAAGTTTTTAAATAAACACCCCGTATGTTACTGACATTTGAACACTCAATGAAAAGAAAATCATCAATGAAAAGAAAAAATCGTTTCTCGTAAAACTGACGAATGTTGCTTACGATGTTTTGTCAAAAACCCATCGATATATCCTATTCTGAAATCATAAATTTAGTAATCTTATGGATACTGGATCCATTTATCGGGGATTTTATTTTTAAAAATTTTTGCGTATACCCTCACTCTAACTGATCGGGCCGACTGCTCGTCAGCGACTGCTATCAATTTCTGATGGTAATCCTATTAGCAAAGCGACATTGTACTACTTGGGCCATCTGTTTGTCAGGTACTAAAATTCTAGGGTACGCTGAAATCTCACTTGTGGAGTTCTATGGATTGGTATTCTTTGATAGGGGCTTCCCGGACCTCCTCTACTTTGTTTTCGCAAGGAGAGTAAAAAGTAGTGGAGAAATCGCGAAAAAGGGCTATAATCGCTTCATAGTAATTTTATTATAGTCCTGCTTAAATCACCACTTACCTGTTAAATTTAATTTAAATTACATTAATTCATGTTTCTATAAAAGGATTTATTTTTAAAATGAAATATAATGGATAGATTAAATTCAGTGTTGTGCAGTTGATTGGTAGGGTGACTGCATTCCTAAAAGCAAGAACCTAAACGACTTGTGACCTCTAATTACAAAAGTTAAGTTGTAGTGGCTATCTTTAAATTTATCTTGATAGACGGGTAAGGTAAAACTCTATGTAGCATACGATTATAACTATACTACAAAAGGAATAATAAACTCAATGTTTAAATGGTTTAAATCGTATATCCGCGCTGCTTTTACTAAGCTAGTTCTATTTTTTTATTTAAAATATAGTTTTTATGTTTTATTTGTTTTCTGGGAGATTAAATTTAAACAAAATATTATTTGGCGTTTCTCCAGAATAAAATTAAAAAGTTTATTTAACATTTTAAGAAAATTAAAACTTTTACACATTATGAAGAACTATTCTGCTCTTACACAATATAATAAAAGTTATTATTACTTTAAAAGAAATAAAATAATGAAATATTCAATATTAAGTTACTTACAATACAAAGGTTTCAATCTTTAAACAAGGTTATATTATGTTTATATCTATTATGTATATTTTTTTAGTTCCACCCCTGCGTTCCAGAAATATTGAAAATTTATCGATAATATGCATCATTACCACATCTTACTAAAAATATGCTATTACCCCTGAAAAAGGCTACAATATGCAAATATAACCAGGTCTCTAATAATGAGATTCACTGTGGATTTAGTCCACCAAGACCTAGAACCGTTCTCGGCGCGAACCAATACGACAGCTTCGTCTAGATTTGTATATAACAACCTGCAACCGTACATATCTGGACGTCGGAGCGAACGCCTTTGCAATCCAGATACGTGTCGCAGCTCAAGTTTGTGGATCAGGGCGAACCTTGAGCTGCAACACCTAGTCCCGTACACATGGGGCGTACAAACGCTCGCCGTACTACGTCGCGCATCTAACGTCTAGCGTAATTTTGTTTTTTTTTTTAGGGAAACGCTTGTAAGTCTTAAAATGAACGAGCAACAGTGGGTTCCAGGCATTGTTGCCGTTGCTGCATATTACCTCTTAGAAAATAATATAATGGAATAATATCTAAATAATAAAGAATATTTCATTGCCCACTAAATGTATGTTGTATTTTGCACTATTTTATTCGTATAAGAGTTGGTTTTTAGTTTAGATAACTTAATTTAGTTTATGGATTTCAGGAGCTCACAGACTTGAGACAAAATTTGATTACAAATACTACGAGAGATATTTTTGCAAATTATTTTATAGACCATGGAAAAGTTCCTTGCCAAGACAAAAATACAGTAAAAATGAAATATAGAAGTGTACTTTTAAAATAAAATATATACCTATATATACATATCCCTGTTATTTTCTCTTCTCATTTCCTAGGTCCCGGAATTAAAAATTAAGGCCAAAGCTATATTTTGCCAAAACCCTTACATCTCAATTTTTATAGTTTTTATCCGAAATATCCCAAGAATTTTCGTTTTCTTAAACTAAACTTATCAATAATTCCGTATTGAGTGTCTTTATACCGGCTACTTGTTATAATAATAAACTAAAAGAAACACGCGGCGTATCATGAGATAATCCTATGCCCTTACGTGAAGCGTTCCTACGTCAGGCGTGCTGACCAGGCGTGAGCTCGCGCTGTAAATTTCACGCCAACAGACAAAAAATTGAAACGCACTACATAAAAGCTTTCATTACATTTAGTGCAAACCTATTGTCAGGCGTAGGGCATACGGCGTTTCGTACGCCCCATGTGTAATTTAATTCCGTCACACATAAGACGTACCAACGCCTTACATCGTAGAGCTGATAAAAAAATTTGCATTGAAAGTAATGTAATCTAACGCTTGCATGTGAAAGGTAACATTACCATCAATGGATCAGACGTAGGGCGAGGGCGTTCTTACGCCTTAAGTGTGGTCCGCGACGTCCATATATGTACAGTTGCAAGTTGTTGTATACAAATCTAGACAGGGCTGTCGTATAGTGGTTCGCAACGAGGTACGGTTGCGGGTCGTGGTTCAAATCTAGACGCACCTTTAAAATCTGTTGCAAAAATTGATCGCAACTATCGGAAGCTTCATTACCCTTTTGTATTTTTTTTTTTGGCTCCGGCCCTGACTTTCTATACTCATTGACTAATTAAGACATTAAAAACTCTATTATTCTATTTAAATATCAACTAACCCACAATTTTTTTCACAATAAAATACAAATGCCATCCATTGTATTTTTAATATGTGAAGAAAGAGCCATAACAGTTAACCTGCAATATTACTTTGTAAATAATTACAACCTTGGTCATGACTTTCAAATAATAATAATTTTATTTTTTGGCGTTAAACAGGTACACATTGTAATGGTTCGCGGATTTTGTATGTACCATAAGTGGTACCTTATCTTTACGGTTTTGTAATTTACGACCTCATATACACCTAATTCATTTAGAAATTATTATAGCTATTACTTATAGCTGGTTAAATTAATGGTATTTCGATATAAATACTTTAGAACAATGATACATATTACATAAGTATACAAGTACCTATACTTGAAAACATAGGTGGTTAAAAAAATTAAAAATATGTGTTAGTAGCGCTAAACCTAAAACCAAAGAGAATGGACAAGGGGAGAGAAACAGTTGATTTACCCCCACCAATTAAAGAATGGCACACACCTGCGACTTGTGATTGTGTTTAGCGACCGAAAAAGCTCGTCAAAGTTTTATTTTATTCTTGCTTACAGTTGTTAAAAACAAGTGCTTGGGTTAAAAGTATGGATTTATTTATAATTTTTTTGTTTCAGTACGCACTTTTACGTAACATTTTTGTGTCTGAATCAATACTATCAGCCAAATATCTTGCGAACTTTAACCGGTTTGATGGTTAACTTAACACAGCGGGATTACTCGTCATGCGCATGAGAGGTTCTTTTTTCGGCTTGCTATTGGCTGTTATAAATGTCAAAACTCTTGACTTTCAATATATTCAATGTGGCTGATGTTTTGTGATTGTTGTGGCTGTTTATTTGTTTTGTGTTTTATTTGGTTTAATTTTACGTGTTACTTGTGTTATAAATATAAATTATTAAAACATTTGTGTAAATTTATTGGTTTTTAAATAAATTATTTTTAAATTATTTACGTTGTTTTTTTATGAATAAAAACAAATTAACACTTTATGTAAGATTTATTTTTTAACAAAATATTATATACATTAATATTTTACATAAATACGTAAAATATATTTAATGAATATCTTGCTGGAGGTAAAAACACAATGAACCAATAGAGGATTTCTGTGTGCGTCACTCCATATTTACAAAATTTCCTTGAACTGTAAGACAGACAAATGACCAGTTTAAAAAGTATTAATACTGATAAAAATTATACTAAAGCGAAAAAATGAAAAGGCCTAAACACTAAATAACTGACCCAGTTGAGGTACAAACCAAGATTAAAATGTGTCTACTTAAGTTCGTACCATAAGGCAAACTATTACTAATTTTACGAAAAAATTCAACCATCCCATAATAATTGTTTTCGGTGGTAGGTATATGAAAGATCTTAAAAATTATGAATTTTTCTTAAGAGGAAAGTACACTTATTTTTGTCAATATCGAAAATTTGTGAAAAAAAGATGTTTAGGATTAAGATTCTTTTTCTGCAATACCGAGCATTTTTGAGCTTCCTTTACAAAAGTATTTTATTTCAAAATAAGTAAGTATCCAGTATTGTGGAAACTTAAATTTTCATTGTTTATTAAAACCTACAATCTTATCTGCTTCCTCATACCTAAAAAAACAAGTATGTAGATATCGAATAAAATCGACCAGGCACAGTGGCCTATGGAAACACTACGCTTTTCTCAGTATAAGTAATATTAACTTATACACTATAATACCTTTCAACTAAATAGGACCAAAATAAATTTAAAATTTATTTGGTTGGTAAGTTTAAGCGTGCTATTTTCATATATTTCCTAAAATTATACACTTCTTTACATTTTACAACCATTCTTTATGCTAAATATGTAATTTCACAATAAAAGTTTAGTTTTTAATAAATAATTCTATTTAGATTTTTATTTTTAGTTCTTATTTCCCTAAAATTTAAATATATTTTTCCACATTAACCTATTCCAATCTAAGAATAAAATAGACTTCTACCAAATAGATTTTAATACACCATTAGCACTAAATTACCAATATTTAGTCATTTAATTATTAATAAATTTCAGTATTAACCACATTTCACACTTTTTATTAATGTTTTATGTATATTTACTCCATAAATCAATGTTTTTGAATATACCGCCGATTTTGACATTGGAGTGCGTATGCGCATGCCCTGCCATCCCGCAGACCCTATCTTCAAATTGTGCCACTTTTCGAAACGGCGATTGATCCTCTATCCTTGTCTATTCTCTTTGCCTAAAACTAGTAGTTTAAGAAAAAAATGCATACGGTGATATTCCATCCCTATAGGATTGCCACACTCGCTTGACGGCTCGTGCATTCGTAAAAATAGTTATTTTATGTATGTGTTACAGACGATATTTTTCTACGGCCGCATAGAAAATTCCTAAATTAACATTTTATACATATTTTATTTATTTATACTCATTAATTATTTAAAATTTTTGTAACACGGCTATTATATTGCAACAAAATTCTTAGCCTCCCTGTTTTACAGGGACTCTTATCCTCTTTATAAGTATACACTGTATAATTCTTTAAAAAAAATTATATGCTTCCAATGAAGCCACATATGTCTATGAAATAATATTTTAAAAATATTATTTTTGTAACGAGACCAAGGCATTTGTAGTGCTTCACCCGTATATAATGATCAGAGATAATACTTAATATTTTTTTTAGGTGGAGAAAGAGGTAAGCAGGGTCGTCACTTGTTGTAAGTACACAAATAAATAAGAACTATTTTAAAAATATTATATTTTGAAATGAATGCAGAATTGCACAGTTTTCCATCACGTTACCCTAATCCGCAAACCTTGTAGACATCTCCATAATAGAAAATTGTACAGGAGATAAGAAAAAGTTTTGTTTAGCTAATTATTTTAAATGTTAAATGTTTATTATTTACTTACCAGTTATAATATTATGACTGGAGATATGAGGTTTTCGGGTAATATTCGTTCACTGTGGATGACGCAAAAGCTCGATTCCAATCAAATCTGGAGTTTCCGAGGTTTGCGGATTAGGGTAACGTCATCAAAAACTTTTGTAATCCTTGGAATTTTCTTTTTTCCGCTTAATGATACTTTTTCATACAGGGGTTTTTAAATATTGCAAGCAAATTAAGGAATGTGTTCCTTGAACGAAATCAATCAAAAAGGTTTCTTCTATGAACACATGTTCTAAATGTCTTAGATTTTTAAAAACAGGGCAAAATTTTTGATACAAACATAATTTAGAATTATTACATGTGATTATTATAGTAAATATAAAATTTTTATTACAAAAAATGTTATAAAGGTAATATTTATATTGCAAGTCACCTTGCAATACCTCCTAAGCGATTTTGACCATTTTTTATAGAAAGAAAAAAATAGTTTAATTTGCTACTGATTTATTATTTGTATTATTATTTTTTGTCGGAGTTTAGTTTTAATGTATGTTAAGCTATAGTATCTATACAGGGTGGGTCAAACGGAGATGGTCAAAATTTAAGAAATTGTTATATATTAAGGACAAATAATGACTAATGGTGAAAAAAAGTAGGTAAATTATGTTTAGTTACGAAGATGCAAAAGTCCATGTTAAATACGAAATAAAGTGGTTTTATTTTTTTATTGTAAATAAAGCAAGATACAAACAAATATCAAGAGACAACAAAATTATAATAATATATAATTGGCAGCTTAACTAAAAAATTGTAAAAACTTTTGAAAAGTCAGTGGCGTACATTTTTTGTCAATAATATCAGTGGGATTGCCGCTAGCGCCGGCTCTGGTATTTATAATTATCATCTAGTTAGTGCTAAAGTAGCCCCTTATCATATTGAACAACACTGCCAAGTTTAAAAAGAAATAGACTAACAAATGTTTAAGATATTATTAAAAAACCAATTATTTGTTAAAGTTTAACACCCTGTATCTTCTTAACTGAAAATAATTTACCTCTCTTTTTTTTCACCATTAGTCATTATTTGTCCTTAATAACAATTTCTTAAATTTTGGGCGTCTCCATTTGACCGACCCTGTAAAAAATTAATTGGTAGGGGTATTTTTATGTTAATAGTTTTAAATCGGTAAAAATGCAGATAGGCGGGTCCTATTCCCATTAGGGGCACGATTGACAATGTACCTGTTTTTTCCCGTTTGGGCCACTAATGTCTACGATTTTGTAATTAGTAAATAAATCCGTTAACTTTACAGTTTATCCAGTGTGCATTAATTTTGAGTTTAATTAAGGAATTAAAAAAAAGGACTTGCTTACCAGAACTAACCACACCCTTCACGTATACTCTCTAATATACAGGGTGTCCCACCGGAAACTGTCGCGATCGATTTCTCGAAAAGTTAGCTTTGGAACATTTTGAAAATTTGGTAACAATATAAAGTCAGTGGGGACATACAACTAAAATATCTTGACAGCTCTCTAACTTCCGGTTATACCGGAAGTTAATGTCAACTTCCATATTTTAAATGGAAACCCTATATATTAAATATTTTTTAGATTCTGCGTAAAATTCTAAACATAATTTATGTATAATGTTCTATACCTAAGTCCAACCGTTTTTGACTTATTTTAAATTTTATGTCCAAAATGACGTTTGCAACTCCATTACATAACCATCAATTTCTTGTAAACAAAAGCCTTTAATAAATGTCGGGGTTGGATTTCTCGTAGAGAAAGAACTTCTTTAGCAGACTGTATTAATATTTTTACTATTATTAAATACAGAGTGGTCAAAAATAGTCATTACAAATTATTACGAGAAAAACCTTAAAAGTCATTTTTTTTAATGGAAACCCTATCTTTTTACCTTATTCTATTAGGCATCAAAAATAAGGATAAGTTTGTATAAGGATGTCTATTTCAAAAATTTATAGCTTTCGAAATATTAGCAATTTAATATTTATCTATTCTAACAATGCTTTCAAACACGGCTTCAGTTTTGCTTTTAGTTGGCCCTGACAACAAAATGCGGCGTCTCAACCAACTACCCCGTACCTACCCGTACTTAAATGCATTGTTAGAATAGATAAATATTAAATCGTTATTATTTCGAAAATTATACATTTTTGAAATAAACTTCGTTTTACAAACTTACCCTTGTTTTTAATGCCTAATAGAATAAGGTAATAAAGATAGGGTTTCCATTAAAAAAATGACTTCTTAATATTTGTTTTCGTGATGATTTTCAACAATTATCTTTGACCACTCTGTATTTAATAATTGTGAAAATATCAAAACAGTCTACTTAAGAAGTTCTTTCTTTACAAGGAACCCAACCTCAACTCATATTAAAGGCTTTTGATTAAAAGAAATTGATGGTTATATAATGGCTTGCAAACGTCTTTTTGACATAAAATTTCAAATAAGTCAAAAACGGATGGACTTAGGTATAGAACATTATATATAAATTATGATAAGAATTTTATGCAGAATCTAAAAAATAATTAATATATAGGGTGTTCTATTTAAAATAGGGTAGTTGACATTAACTTCCGGTATAACCGGAAGTGGTAGAGCTGTCAAAATATTGTCCCCCACTGACTTTATAATTTTACCAAAATTTTAAAAATTTTCAAAGCGTATACTTTTCGAAAAATCGATCGCAGCAGTTCCCGGTGGGACACCCTGTATAATAACACAACTATTGTAATGCAACAAGACTGATACTAATTTAAGAAACACCAGAACTTCGGTAATAAAATCCAATTCTTTGTCCTGAGCTTTAGTTAGCTCTTCTTGATAAATTTTTGGCAAAGGCGTAGATTCGTTAAGTTTTCGCTCGATACCACCACTGCCATTATTAGTTTAGACGAGTGCCCGTAACGGGAATTCTAAAGTCGAGTAATTAGGGTCGTTCATGTACAATTTATCGTAGTGCCCCAAACGAAAAAAAACAGGTAAATTTTGAATCGTGCCCCTAAGGCCCGCCGCAAATTGAACCCAGCCCACGCACAGCACACGCGCAGCCCACGCGTGCATAACTTTGTAAAACATGCTTTTAAATGGAGTCAGAGATGAAGTGGCTCATATTGGACCCAGCCCAGAGCTAGCTCATTCTGTTGCCAGCCACGCGTGGGTAGGTTTGTGTTCGCCGCACAGATTTCGTGGGTCATGTGTGGCATGGGTAATTTTTCATCATCAAATTTTTGCGGGAAAATCCCGTTTTGTATGATTTAAGTCATCCAGATAACATAAGGATAAAGTTAAAGGATCAAATATCGGATCGGAAAGAGTGCCGGATTTAAGCATAGGCAACATAGGCAGTTGCCCATGAGGTGCTACCACAATAGGGCCTACACCACACCACAAAAAAAAAAAGAAAGAAATTAAAAGGAAAAAATATTTCAAGAAAGTTGGTCGTTAAATGGAAGTGAGGTCCTCTTTTTGGTCTTCAAAATATTTTTAGTGGCTATATATGAAAATATTTTGACAGAAGTCGTCCTTTTGTAGTGAGGAATTTTTTTATTTTTTTTTTACTACCTATGGACCGCCGAAGCCTAAATCCGGCGCTAATTCAGAAGGATTTCATCAAGCGACGCCATGCTGCGAAGTACTAACGTGGGTCAGTAATAGCTTTGTTCGCGGGTCTAGTAATGAACTGATTCTGAACCAGAACCGAACTGGTTTAGAACTGTTTTAAAGCGCATGTCTAGTTATTTATTAGTTCGGAATTTTTATTTACCGCGAACGATTTTCTATATAGCTGAGGATGTATTCTAACCTAGCCTTTTGGTTAGGATTTTTCATGGTTAGATAGGATACTACACAAAAAATTAAATTCAAACAAAAAGGTAAATTGTTATACTGTCGAAAGCCACTCGAGGTCTCTCGGCGGAAGACGAGGGATTACCTGCCTCCTCTCGTTTTTAACATAAGTATGTGTATTTAACTAAAGATAAAATACAAACAACAAGAAATGGTAGAATCTTGTAATATTATCTATAATTTTCAATTAAATCTTTATTTATTTTACTGCATACATATATTCATACGGAATACAATTAAAAATCCTTTGTTTATATACGCTCAGAATCACAAAAATATTTAAAAAAATATTTAACAGGTATATTAACCCGCATAAAAAGTGACAGAAACAAATAAACTGTAGTACAATGGTTTATTTCTGTAACACAAAAACAGAAAACAGCTGACCATGTCGACAATGCGCATGAAATTCCGAACTTTTAGTTTCAACAAAAATCCCAGGACTGCTAATCAGGTTACGAACCGGTAACGAACTGATTCCATTGTAACCCGCGAACACAGAACTGTTACTAAAAATTCAGGATTTTACTAACCGCGAACGCTGCTTTTTTCACTTCGCATGCGAATAATCCCAGAACCGGTTCAGACTCGAACCCGCGAACAAAGCTAAATGTGTCCAATATGCGTAAACTGATCAAAAACGTGGACGTGGAAAGGAAGGGTTGAGCGTGGGCTACGCATGTGCTGTGCGTGGGCTGGGTTCGCGGCGCGGCGGGCCTAACATAAATGCACCGATAGGAGGTATTTCCAGGTCATCCGCAAATTATGCAAATTGTTCAATTTAAAAATAGACATATTTTTTTACGCTAAATTTTAACGACACTATCTTGAAAAAGATGAAGTGTCTGTGCCAAGATTATTATCATATCGGACAGAATTTTCTCGTTAAAATCTATGCCAAAGTGCTACAAAGGTACTATTTGTCTCATATTAGCAATTTACAATACTCCCAAGGCATTATCAATATTTTAATTTATTTAGCTACAATATTATCTTGTGAAGATAATAAATCCATCAATGTACTTTCTCTTTATAGCTTTAACCCCTGGGTGTGACTGTAAAATAGTTGTTATTTAGTGAAACATTTAAAAAATGTTTTATTATTTTCCTAATAGGTCAACCCATTCGCAGTGCTGACCGGCAAAATCTCATTTCGTTTAAAATATATCTCACGTTGGCACCCCATTTACCAAATCGCTTTCTATGTTGACCTTTCTATTTTGCAAGTTTTTTTTTAATCTTTACTAATATATAAAGAGGTAAAGTTTGTAACTTTGCGTTTGTGAGTTTGTGGGTTTGCTTGTTGCCGCTAATCTTCGGAAGTACTGAACCTATCATAAAAATTATTTTTTAATCAGAAGCTACACTATTTAGGAGTGTTATAGGCTATACTTTACTACGATTAAACAAAAAGTTCAGATATTAACGCCCAACGAAGTGGGCACGGGTGGACTATCTTGGATAAACTATACCTTTGTTTCGATGTTGACGTTACCATTCTCAACGGATTTTAATGCGGTTTTAGATAGAGTTATTCAAAAGGAAGGTTTATATGTATATTAATATCCGAAAGAACGTATACAGAGTGTTAAAAAAAAGTTTACATTTAAAATTCGATATTGACGTAACTGTTATCAACGAATAAAAAAAAATAGAGTGATTCAAGAGGAAGGTTTATATGTATTATTATGTCCAAAAAATCATGGAGTGTTTAAAAAAATAGTTTACATTAAAAATTCGATATTACTTAACGAATTTTGATGCGGTATTTTTTAATAGATAGAGTGATTCAAGACGAAGATTTATGTGTATAATAATAGCCAAAATCTTCACGGTATAGGAAAGGAGAATTGTTTTGCTCCGAATTTAACGCGTGTGAAGCCGCGGGGAAAAGCTATTCTTATATAAAACATTTTCTGGGAATTTAAGCACTATATGTTAAAAAAATACTGAATTATATACGAAATATTTATTTAAAATTAAGATATTTAAGAAAATGTAAAATACTTATATCATAAAGTATTTTTCTACAAAAAATATGAAACCTTGGGTTATTTTTAGTAGGTCCTATATGACTTTAAAAGCAGAATTGAAACAAAATTTAAAGAAAATCTTTCGAATTTATATTTAAAAGATAAAATACGACAACATTTTTTAAACCACGTTTATATAACAAAAAAAAAAAAAAAATCCATTGTGAAATGCTTCACAAAAGAATTTAGCAAGCAACTGATGGAATTTCTTTAGTAATTTTTTAAAAAGGCAATTTCGCACTATAATTTTACTTTTTATCATTATAGAGGCTTTAAATAATATTGAAATTTGACAAAATTGTAAAACCGGAAGATATCGTACGATTAAAATATTTTGATTCTTCTATAGTACTTAGTTATTTCAAACTTCCTTAAAAAAAAACAAACTTTTAAAGTTTTTGTCAATTTAACTTTTATCATTTATCTTTGACCACCCCGATTTTTAAATTGTCAAGGTGTCAATACAGTTCAATAAAGAAGTTCTTTATCTTAAAAAAAAAAACATATTCCGATTTTAAATAAAAGCTTTAAAATAGGACAAAAATAGTCAGGTATAATACACAAAATATGTTTATATTTTGATACCTACTTAGGATATTCTGTTTAAAATAAGGAAGTTGATATTCTTTCGGTATACGTACCAAAACTGTCAAAATATTTTTGTCGTGTGTCCCCTCTGACCTTAAAATGTCAACGCCGCCGCAGTTTGTCGTGAGACACTCTGTATGTGTATGATGTTTATATAATTTTTAGCTTTTATTTTTGACTACTTATTGTTATGAATTGGCCGGCAATTGCCATTTTTACATAAAATTTAAATTAAAAAAAAAACTATTAGATTTAAAATAAAATAAATAAAATATGTTTAAATTTCTTTGCAGAATCTGAAAAAGAATATATAATATGAAAATTTAAAATAAATAATTTATTTGACATTAAGTTTAATTATGACCGGAAGTACCAGAACTCTCAAAATATCTTAATCGTATAAACCTTACAATTTTGTCAGATAAAAAAAAATCACTAATTGAAAGCTCTTTAAAAAAGCCTTAAAAAAATACCAAATTGGGTACATCTAACATTATTACTTTCGGAAATTCAAATTAGGTATTTAGGTAATTTTTAAAGTATCTCCATTTTGTAGTAGGTAAAGTTATTGACTTGATATTTTAGGGTTATAAAGTACTCGTCAGAAGCTTTAAAATGATGTGCCACAAGAGCCCCTCTCCGATTTAAATTGATTTTTCAAGATGGCGCCCAGCAGCCATCTTGACATTTTTATGCGTCAATGTCACTCTAAATATACTTACTATTTACTATGACAGGCAGTATGGATTTCGCCACAAAGATCTACAGCAGATCTTCTTTCCTTCGTATCACACTGTTGGAATAAGTCTCTTGAGTTTCTAGGTGAGTCCCAGATCGTTGCTCCTGATATATCCAAAGCTTTTGACCAGGTCTGGCATGCCGCACTTCTTAATAAACTTCCCTCCTATGGTCTTTCAACTCAACTCTGGACTTGGCTCTCTAGCTATCTATCTAATCGACGTATATCAGTTATTGTGGATGGCCATTCTTCAAGCTTTCACCAAATAAATGCTGGAGTCCCTCAGGGCTCAGTTCTGGCACCAACATTGTTTCTTCTTCACATCAACGACCTTCTCTCGTCCACAACTTATTCCATTTATAGTTTCGCCGACGATAGTACCCTTCACTCCAGTTTTCAGGTTCCTAAACCCATCAGTAAACCTGACTTGGAAAACAAACGCAGAGCGATGCAGATAATATCTCTTTCGCAGGATCTTAATTTAATTTTGGATTGGGGCGCCAAAAATCTCGTCCATTTTAATGCATCCAAAACACAATCATATTCCTTGTCGCGAAAAGAAAAAGAGTATTCAAATACTCATCCTCTACTTATGAGCGACCAAGTTTTACAGAGCAAAGACACCTTCAATCTTGTGGGCATCACATTTGAAACTAACCTTAACTGGCATAAACACATTGTATCTATAGCCACGGCAGCTTTAGAAAAGCTTGGATTTCTCTTTCGAGCCAAAAGTATTTTTCCGCTTCTAATTAAGTACACTTTATATATGTCCCAAATCCAACCTACCTTAGAATATTGTTCTCATATCTGAGGGCATGGAGTCCCCCACAACCCTAGGCATTCTTGATTCTATTCAAAGAAAAGCTATTCGTCTCATTAATGATCCTTCACTTACAGAAAGGCTTTCCTCTCTTGCCCATTGTCGGGCTGTGGGGGATTTATCGCTTTTTATAGGTACTTCCATGGCTATTGCTCTGAAGAATTGTCCAGTATAGTTCCTCCACTCACGGTTCCAAACAGAGAAACTCGTGGTTCCGCGCGTATGCATTCCTATACGGTCCAACTGGACAGGCCCCGAACTTCTCACTTTGTTATCCCTAGAATTTCTAGATTGTGGAACCTGCTGCCCGCGGAGGTCTTTCCTTCCCCCAAATCTTTAAGTATTAAAGTCCCGTGTCAACAAACTCCCTCTTACCTCGCTTAAGACACCCACGGTACGTTAGTATTTAGGCTTTTAGCCTTCGTGGTTTGTCCAAAGATAAAAAAATAATTTTATATTCCAAAGTTTTAATTTTTTAAGTCGATTAGTTCAAAAAAATGAGGGAAGGGGTCACATTAAAGATATTTAATTATGTAATTAAATTTAAAATGTTATTATCAATAATTGGTTCTTTAGTAGATTTACAGGGCTAATTAAACAAACTAAACCACACGGAAAGCATTAAAATCTCACATGCTCTTGGAAAATACATTAGGTGTGAAATTTTATTTTATTTACTTAATATAATCTTTAGCTAAGATAACAACTTAATTATTCAGTTACAAATTATTCAATTTATTTTTTCATGTTTTCGTATTATTTATCAAAGACGTAAAACGCTATACAATTGAGATCGTAACGTACGTTTAAATTAATAAATTTACAATATTTAAACTTCCTAATTAAGAACGATAGTTTTTAATTTTATTAAAAGGTAATGAAAATATTTACATGCAAAAATCATCAAAGAAAGAACATAAGAATTATATTTCCTTGTGGTATTATCTTGATTTAAACATTGCATGTTTTTTTCCATTTTACATTAAGCTTATTTAACATCTTTTAACGGATCTTTAAAGAAGTATATACCTTTTTATTATTTTGTACACGGTAAGTTATTGATATTTTGACTAGGGCTGGCAACCGAAACCGGTTTTCGAATACCGGTTAACCGGTTTTGAAAAACCGGTTTTTGAGTATCGATTAACCGGTTTTAAAAAAGCGGTTTTCAAATACCGGTTTTTGGATAATCTGTTTTCGAATACCGGTTTTATTTTCTGCTCCGACGAATTATCCAGTATAGTCCCTCCTCTTGCAGTTCCCAACAGAGAAACTCGTGGTGCCGCGCGTATGCATCCCTATACAGTTTAATTGGACAGGCCCCGAACTTCCCATTTCATTCGTTCTTTTATCCCTAGAGTTTCTAGACTATGGAACCTGCTGCCAGCGGAGGTCTTTCCTTCCCCCAAATCTTCAAGTTTTTAAGTTCCGTGTTAACAAACTTCCTCTTATCCTGCTTAAGACACCCACGGTACGTTAGTATTTAGGCTTTCAGCCTTCGTGGATTGTCCAAAGATAAAAAAAAGGATTACAAAGTGCGTAATGGAATACTTTTAAAATTTAAATTAGCAAATAATGTGCATTAAATTTGATGCCCATTTTTTATTTTGGGTGGGCTAGGAATAATATATTGGTGGTCAGGGCCACACCTGACACCCCCGCTTCCTGCTGGTGCCACTGAAGATGTCTCGTGAGACCCCTTTAAGTGCGTTGGCGAAGGACCCACTTTGCCCACCCCATTAGAACAAAATAACAGTAACTTTTAAAGGTGATGCTTTAAGCCACGAAAATAATAGCCTAAGTAGTAATTTCGTTGTCACCTGGTATATGGTATATAAAATGCCAGGAAATTGCATACAAATGACACTATTATTATGTTATAAAACAGTGTCACCTATCATCATATTATATCATTTGTTATGCGTTTTATTGAGAGTACCGTTAATTCCATTAAAATTTTGCGCATAGCAGACAAGAAATGGGATTTTGTGTTTAATATGATTCCATTAACTTATTGCTGTACAAAGTCTCTCGTTTTTTTTTGGTTTAAATTTTTGTATACATATTAATAATAAAATATGACATATTTTTTATCGTATTGTTTTACTCTTTAAAATTAATTGTTTAGGCTATCATTAGTCGAGAAGTTGAATTCTTATGAAAAATACTTACAAGTCTCGATAAAACTATAATGGAATGGTTTAAGCTATCTGAAATGACGTATTTTGGATTTTTCTGCAAAAAAAAAATTACAACAGTTATTAACAAAAACTGAGAAAAATTAGTCCTCCAGCTTTCTGCCAAAATCTCAAAAACTATAAGCGT
This sequence comes from Listronotus bonariensis, assembly GCA_014170235.1. NCBI lineage: Eukaryota > Metazoa > Arthropoda > Insecta > Coleoptera > Curculionidae > Listronotus > Listronotus bonariensis. The sequence continues at coordinate 43,609 of JACEGR010002276.1, read as the reverse complement.
GGTAAAATAATTCCGGCTTCCCGGAATTGTAGCTCCAATATTTATAATTTTCATTTAACGTTGAAAATCGGCTTTCGCGCGGCGATTTAGGAATGCGCGATCCGCCGCTGTAGTGAGCGTAGGATTTAATTTTTTTGATGTTAAATATTTTTTATTTAAATTTTTTAAATGGAACACCCTATATTTTATGACGGTTTTTGATTCTACATAAAAAAATAATTTAAGTTAGTTAATAGTACCAAGTGTCTAATTTTATTCGTTTTTGTGATATTTGATTTTTTTTTCAAAATGCAGGGTTGCAATTAAATTAATTTTATTTTAACAATATAAACTCCTCAAACTTTAAAATTTGTTACAAGATTAGGAAAAGTCTGCGTTATCATACGTAGGTCATATCGAGATCATAGGTTATACAGGGTGATCAAAAAATAATTTCAATTCTTTAGAAAGTCAAATAGCAATATCTCTTTTATTTTAAATGGAACACCCTATATTTTTTTACACCACATGATGACAAACCAAATGCTCTTTCAAATGGTGTATAGGTTGCCTATACCTATCTTTTATACTTTTTAAGTAAATTCCGTTTTAACATATTTTTATTCCAAATGTCTATTTAAATGTAAGTAGGCTGTGATATAGCTATGCCTATTTACTAAGCCGTTATTGCAAAATGTAAATTTGTTGGAAAAAAGCATAAAATTAAAAGATTTTGTATTATCTGCCACTATTTTTAAAATTCACAGAAAAAAAATCATTAGTTGGTTATAATGCTACTTCCAATAACACTTATTTCAGCTGAATGTGGTAATGATAAAACTTGTGTTTTTAAACAATCCTAATAACGCCTCAGGTCAGTTATGACGACATTCTGTGACCTATAACTCGTTTCTTCAATTATCCATAATCACAGTGTCAAATTTTTTAAAGCAACTATTAAGTTTATCAGATGGTTTCTCCTGGAATATTTTTCAGGATTAACTCTAGACTAAAGTAAACCATTTCTTTCACATCCTACCAGTATTATATTATCTTGTTGATGTAGAAGAAGGGTTTTTATTCAAAATCATTGAAATTTCTTTTAAAATGTTGTTTTTAAAAGAAGATGAAATAAAGTGTCGTAGTGTTTAACTTCGTTGGATTCGCTGTAAAATACTGCAGAAATATTATGAAAGTGATATAGTCCTATTTTGGTTTGTGAGCTAGGGTAAAAAGACTAAAAACATAAAGTTTAGAGCCCTCTAGTAAAAAAGTTTAAAAAGATAAAATATATTTCGTATTTTTCTAAAAGTAAGTAAAGTATGGGAAGTGATTTTAGAATGATCATGGCACTTTAGATGAAAAATAAGAATTTAATAAAAATAAAATTGACCAGAACTTTGTTTTAAAATATTGTATTCCGACTAAAAATGATATCATATTCACCTTAAAATGACTTTTCATTTGTCTAACAACCCTACCAAGTTTCGTCACTATCGATAAAGGAATAAAAAAATGGCCGCCGTAAAGTAATCTTGTGGGCATCCGGTATATATATATATGGTTTATGCGACACCAATAGAAACAGTGGAAAACCTTCGGAATAGGATAATAAATGCTTGTGATACAATCAGAAATAGGCCTCAAATTTTCCCCAGAGTTCGCCGTTCGATGATTCGCCGCGTGAGAAGGTGTGTGGGAAATGGAAGGCGGACATTTTCAGCATTTGCTGTAGGTAGCACTGAACACCAATGTTATAAATTGTAGCTTGTTATTTAACTTTGTTATTATGTATTTTAATAGTTTACTCTAGTTGCAAATTGAAATTTAATTCTTTAAAAGATGTTTTATGGGGTCCATACACTTGCAATGAATTGGCTTTAATTTTTTTTCTCGAAAATGAAGCAAGATACGAAAAAATATCAAGAGACAAAATAGTTGTATTTTTAGTGGCTTAATCAAAAAAAACTTAAAAAATTACAAAAAGTCAGTGGCGTACATTTTTATACAATTATTTTCGACAAGGAGTCTCCTGAGACGCCACTGGACTTAATAATTTTAATTTAATTATGCCTAACTTAGGCCCTTATTACTAGAAATAACACTGAAATATTTCAAGAAAATCGGTTACAGGGTATTCAAGATAATAAGAAAAGATATATTTTTAAAAAGTTTAACACCCTGTATCTTGGATACTATAGGAACTTTTTTCATATTTTTCAAAACACCCTGTATATATATATATATATATATATATATATATATATATATATATATATATAAAAGATTTTAAATTAATTAAAATAGATTTAAACCTATTAAAAACGCTATAACTCTGTTCACTATAAATTGACAACAAAAATGTAATTTATTGTTTTAAAACTACAGTAACCGGAGTTACTAACTTTAAATATTGCGTGCTCTTAAATATATATTCGTTCCTAACAATATATCTTCAATTTTTAAATAGTATGGGTTAAAAATAGCAATAAAAAAGTATGGGAACTAGTATATAGAAATATTCGACACCTAGTATTAAAACATGGTGTTATATATCATGTAATAATAAGTTATGTGCTTCGTCAAGAATAACGACAATTTTCCTTCATTTATGTAAGTGATGTAAAACGTTCTACACCAGTAATTTCAAATTACTTTACTTGTTTTCCTTTATAAAAAGCGCTTATGAGATGCACTAGTGACCTATATAAGTTATTGTATTTAAATATGGCTTTTTTTTAACTTTGTATCAAAACGGTTTGAGATATGAGATAAATACAAGAAATATTTGCAGATTTAAATTGCTGCGAAATCGGTACAGAAGATTTTAATAGCCTATTTTACATACATAAATACTTAAATGCGAAAAAAATCAGAAATATGACCTACAAAAAGATCGTACTAACCAGACCATTTAAACACGCCCGGGAAGCATAAAAATACAATAAGATAATTTTTAAAACCTCGTTGATCGTAGCGATATTTAATAGATGTCCATTTTTGTGCAACGTTTTATGGCTGCATTTTTAAAAACAATCTACAGGGGGATCATTTTTAAGTCGGCACTATTGCTAATATCTTTATTATTGGAGATACAAACTCTCTTAAATTAGAAAAATTTTAACATGAATTTAAAAAAAACTGTATTTTTTAGCCAAGACCATTAAAATGAAAGTAACTGGCATTGACTTTACCATTAGTAATTTTCAATAACCTATAAGTATCCTATTTCATATCATAATAATAATATAACAACAATAAATGGATCAAATTACAGATACTATAAGGAAAACATAATATGTCTGTTTGGAGAGAGTGTCAGGATTAATTAATAACAGATAATTTTAACTACAAAGAATAACTCTTCCTTTCAAAAGTAACAGTATAGATTTAAAATTACTTACTTTTGTTCGATTTGATTACCCACTAAAGAGTACAAATATGTTCTTCCTAGTAAAAACATGTTTAATGGGAGACATAATAATATGATGTGAGTTTTATGGAAATCGATAAGTTCTTAATGAAAGAGAATTACAAGTAAATGGGAAGTTGTATTTTTGTCGATGTTCAGTATTGTTAATAATTTTTTATACAGTGTGAGTAAAAAACCGGAACGGTGCATAATCTCCGCAACAGTGGCGTTGGCAGCTTTTTTTAAGTTTTGGCGATATTCGCCAGAGAAATTTAGAGGGTAGGCAGTAAAATGTGCAGTGCAATATTGTTATTATATGAATACAGGGCGTTTAAAAATTCAGTACAAATATTTTAGAAGCTCATTTTTAAGGTCCCATAAACTGAAAACAACTGTGGCAACATTTTGCCACAGTTGTTGACTTTAAAATGAGGCCCCTCCAACTCTTCGTACTTTCATAAGATCGGGTCAGCCTTTTCCGACAAAAAAAAAATTATAGAGGCAAAAAAACCCTTACTCTTTAAATGAGGTCCCCCTTTTACCTTAACATTTTATATATAACAATGTTGGACCCTCAACCCTTTTGTATTTTGGTACTAAAATATTTAAAAAAGGCCTTACACAACGCTCCTAAACCCTAATATATACCTTATTTCCAATGAGGACCCCCATTTGGAGGCCTCCTCTAACTAGAGGCCCGGGGCGGACTGCCCCTCCGCTCCCACCCTCGCTACGCTAGTGTAAAAACCCATTAATTTATTAAAGATTCTTTCACCATAGGGGGTATTAATGGGGGTAAAGCATGTTTATGACCAAAATTTTATGTGTAGGATCAATTTTAAAAGTTAAGCTATACCAGCAATATGGCCACAGAAAAATTAAAATATTTGGTTTTTTGCATTATTGTGATAGAACAAACGGTTTACGAGAAAATTGTTTGCTTAGTAGCCTGTGTAAACCAAAAATATCTTACTACCACCTTTAGTGATATATACAGTAAGAATCCTAAAAGAATCCTTTATCTTTTGAATGGGATAAGTTATTGAGATCGGGTAAAATTTGGGTAAAAAGGTGTAACAAACTACTCTTTGGCATAAAAATAATTTTTGTTTAGAAGGCACTAGCAACTAATTTTTTAAATGGAAAGAGGGTCATATGGCACTTTGGTTTAAAGTCCTTTCAATTCTCTATTCATTACAATTATATGTTTAAAAATTGGTCCAGTCGTTCTAGAGTTACAGGCGTTTGAAACTTATTTCCAATTTGTACATACATTGCGGCTTTTAAAAGTTCTCTCCCCTTAACTTAAGATCGGGTAAAATTTGTGTAAAATGGTGCCACTTAAGATACTTTTTGGCATTAAAATAACTCTGGTCCTGTGGTCTAGTATCAAGGGGGCACTGGTAACTTTTTTTTGCAAATAGAAATGAAGGTCATGTAGCACCTCGTTTTAAAGGTCATTGAATTTTCTACTTAACGCCACTTTGTTTTTGAAAATCGGCAGGTCCGTTCTAGACTTACAAACCAATTTCATTAAAACCGTACTGTTTGTACGGTATTTAAGCCAAATTTCAAACGGTTCCAAGTGTGGAACGGCTGGGCCGATTTTCAAAAAGAAAGAGGCGCTGAGTAGAGAATTAAAGAGCCTTTAAAACAAGGTTCTACAAAATTCCCAAAAAAATACCATTCAAAAGACAAAGTAGTAACTATTTTAATATCATTACTTTATTTTATTTTGTTAATAAATGATTTGGTAATTAAAATTTGAAATAGGTACACATAACTGTGGGAAAAAAAATTTGGAATTTTTTAAATATTTTATTAGGATATTTTATTTTATATTTAAATTTTACACTAAAATCTGTTTCTAATGACATAGTGCAACATACTGGTAGCTTTTAATATTGCGACCATAGATTATTTATTTAAGAATTCCATAATTCGAATTACTTGAATATGAGCTGACTAAATAATTTATATAAATAAAATGGTTTGTTGAACATAACTTTTTGCGTTCAATTAGCGGGTTGGGCAAACGGTTGGGCAAGAGCAATTTAGGTTGGGCGCTCGCCACACCGCGCCCATCTCTGGCGCGTGTCTACTTAAGTTCGTGCTACAGACGATTTATGGATGGGGTTAACAAGAGGACAAATGGACCAAAAAATTAATTTTTCGAAAAAATTATTTCTTTATAAAAAATTTTTGCTTGTTAAAAAAATAGGATTTACAAAGAGAAAATGTTAATTTTGTATACAGGGTTCATAAAAACTTATAAAACATGATTTTTCTCGAAGAGTAAACTACTTTTATTTTTTTATCTTTAAACAAAATGTCAATAGAAAAATTTATTTAGAATAATGTTTGTAATCGATAAAAACAATAAAACAAAATTTTATTGAACTTCATAATTTAATTAAAATAATTAATTTTTGTTAACTTCAAAATCAGTTTCATATAGCTTTTTGGTACCCCTGTAACATTAACAGAGTCATTTAAAATGTTATTCTAAATAAATTTTCTAAATAATATTTTACTTAAAATGAAAAATAAAGGTATTTTACTTTTGGAGAAAAATCATGTTTTTCAAGTTTTTGTTAACCCCGTATACAAAATCACCATTATCTCTTCGTAAATCCCATTTTTGTACAAGCAAAATTTTTTATGAAAAGTGTCTTCAAAAATTAAGTTGGTATGACAGTCTATACATGGAAAACTTTTTTATTATTTATTTAACGAAAAAAATTATGCTTTATAAAAAGTTCTGCGTGGTCTTAAACCTTAAATGCAATCATCTTATTATTTGAATGTTCTGTAGTGGTATACGAGGTATGTCAAAAAATTTAAATTTTGTTCATAAGGAAAGTACCCTTATTTTTCATAATATCGAATCGAAATGTGCAAACTTGTCCATTTTCAAGTAAAACTTTTTTTTATTTTTTATGCGTTAAGGTTAAAAATTTAGGTTATTGGGTCATACTGATTTCGAAATGTAATATGTAAAGAAAGTTTCAGAATTGTCAAAACAGCAAGAAGTCGCAGAAACGCTCGTTATCACAGAAAAAAAAATTATATTTTTTTTTATAAATAAATCAATTTACATATTATTTGAAAGGTACTTTTTATAATTTTTGTTTTTGTAAAATTAATAATAAAAAAATTTCCATATGGTGCGAACTCAAGTAGACACGCTGTATAAATGAACCAAATTTTGTATGAACGGGTAACTGAACATGAACATTCAAAAATTATATTTGCGAGGTTGTCAAGTTTATAGTTTTCTCTCTGGGTGAGGAAACTTTAAAATTTTAAAAGGATTACCCTATTTCTTTCTTATTGTATCAACTTTATTATTGCTAATATTTTGCAACAACAATATGTGACATCATAATAAAATCAGTAGATGCTAATAAACTTAATGCCCTAATTAAATTACTTTTATATATTTTTGGGGTAATACATTAAAAATGTTCGATTATATTTTGTAACAAACAAGTTTATTATCGAGTTTAATGTAAAAAGGTTATGCTAACTACAATACAAAGTAATGTCGTTGTATACAACTGAATGTAAATAATTAAAACAATAATTGGATTCTTCGCAAAGTTAAACACGACGTTATAGTTTTTAAAATTAGTTAATGCTGATCAAAATTACAGAAAAAATAAAAATATTAATACACGAACAGGGGCGGTCATAGGGGGCGGGCATGGGGGCCATGGCACCACCCCTCGGATGCGACATCATTTCTATTTTATTGTGTTTCATACATGTCTAATGGCAAATATGGGCATTTATTGAGGGTCCCCCTAAGGTTGGTCCGAGGGGTGAGGCTGATGATGGAATTGAAGAGTGAGGACCTTTTCAAATACTTGGGAAGAAGGTTTTGTGTAATTTTATAAAAGGAATGAAAGGTGAAAACAATAAAAAGAGGTTAAAGAACCTTTTTTTTTGCTTTTCACAAAATTTGAACCTCCTTTAAAATTTTTTTTGTGCCACCTCACACACTTCTCCTCGGCCCATGGCCCCCCTCAGAAAGTCGGTATGACCGCCCCTGTACACGAAAAGACAACAACAAAGCGACAAGTTAGAGACCATTTGAGTAGAAAGTTGAACGAAGAAAGGCAACGTCAATCATCTTTATACTAAACACTAGCTTTTGCCCGTGGCTTCGCATGCGGTAAATTTGGAGTAAAACAATTCCCCTTTCCTATACCGTAAACATTTTGGATATTATGATATACATATAAACCTTCCTCTTGAATCACTCTATCCATTAAAAAAACCGTATCGAAATCCGTTGAATAGTGATAAGAAACCTAATAAAAAATTTTTGGTACTCTCTGTACAACATTTTGTTAAATACCAATAATTATTTTGCAAATCTTTATATTTAAGCAATTTGGTAAACCTCTAGATGGTATATTAAAATAGTTAGAATGCATTTTGGTTTTGGGTTTTTTTTAATATAACATCTTTTGACCCATCTTTTGTGGCAACTCTATATTTTTTTCATAAACCATAGATACCTGTGCATAATTCCTATAAACACTTTTTTTTTCAATTGCAATAGTAACGTCAATATCGAATTTTAAATGTAAACTATTTTTTAAACACTCTGTATATGTTTTTTTATATAATTATGCATATAAACCTTCTTCTTGAATCACTTTATCTATAAAAAAACCTAATTAAAATTCGTTAAGTAATATCAAATTTCAAATATAAACTATTTTTTTAAACACTCTTGAATAATTCTATCTATAAAAAAACCGCATCAAAATTCATTGAGTAATATCGAATTTTAAATGTAAACTATTTTTTTTTAAACACTCTGTAAATGTTTTTTTTTGTATTATTATTATACATACAAACCTTTCTCTTAAATCACTTAATCTATTTAAAAAAACGCATTAAAATTCGTTGAGTAATATCCAGTTTTAAATGTAAACTATTTTTTTAAACACTATGTATATGTTTTTTTTTGACAATATTATACATATAAACCTTCCTCTTGAATTACGTTATCTATTAAAAAAAGACGCATCAAAATCCGTTGAGAATAATAACGTCAACATCGAATTTTAAATCTAAACAATTTTTTTAAACACTGAATATGTTTTTTTTTATTATTACACATATAAACCTTCCTCTTGAATCACTCTATATATTACAAAAAAAGACGCATCAAAATCCGTTGAGAATAATAACGTCAATATCAAATTTTAAATGTAAACTATTTTTTTAAAAACACTCTGTATATGTTTTTGGGATAAATATATCGAATTTTAGATATATTTTATCCAAGATAGCCGACCTGTGCCCACATCGTTGGACCTTAATGTTGAACTTTTTGTTTAATCATAATAAAATTATAGCCCATAACACTCCTGAATAGTGTAGCTTTCAGATTGTAAAAGAATTTTTACGATAGTTGTAGTACGCCCGAAGATTAGCGGCTACAAAAAACAAACCCACAAACAAAGTTTCAAAGTTTACCTCTTTATATTATATTAGTATAGATAAAAATAAAAGTTTTTCATTGTATAATTTGAATTCACCATTTTATCAAGAAATAACTACATTTAATAATAAATTAGGTAAATGAATATTTCCGAACGAAAGCTCTTTAAAATATCTATCTATTTAAGTCAACGATGTATGGACCAGGTTTGTTTACGTTTGAGCTGTTGTCATTAATACATCACAGTAAAAGCGCTAAAATGCGGTTTGCCAAATTTAATTTTTCCACTCTAAACTTACTAACCACAAGTAGTTGTTGGATAAGCTTCTATATTAAAGAATTTTGTAATATAACTTTTTAAATAAACAAGACATATATTTTTATCATTTTTATATATCCTAATAAAAATAATATGTTCAAATATTATAAGTTATTATCTTTTTAAAAAAGCAAAATTCTGAAAATACGTGATTATTTTTTAATCTCGGCAACGCCGCCCAGGGATTATTACTCCATAGTAAATTTAAAATTTTTTACTCCATAGTAAATAAAACATCTCTTCTCACACAACTCTTCCTAAACGCTTGTGGGTGACGCACCCTTTGCTTTGTCATTTCTGTTGGTTTCTGTTATTTAATAATTTGGAAAGCCAAAAGTGATCAAATAAAGCTTATAAAGCGTTTTTTGTGTATTTTTTGGTGTTTGTTGGTGATTAGAAAGTGTTTTTAAAGACAATATGGGTAGGCAGTGCTTTGTTTGTAGAAGGGTAGACTATTCAGGGTAGCGCATGTTCATTTTTATTCATTTTATTTTTCTTAAATGCTTATTTTTCTCTTTTTAGTTTATTATTTTTTTTATTATTTTGTAATCGGTGACCATACACTAAAAACACTACTACATACTTAGTAGCTTTTTCTCTCACGTAAACTCTTCGCACAGACGGCAATGCTGCCTCTAATAGGTATAAATTGGGTATAAACAGAAACACCTGACACAAAAATAAAATACATGCAATTACACATTAAAATTCAATTTAAAAAGATGAACTAGCTGAATAACAATTCATGACAAATTAGAATTTTAACGTCACATTTACTACCTTGATTGTTCAAAAACCAGCATTGATTAATATCAGAATATATAATTACTGGATACAACTTTGCTATAAGTCAGAGAGAAAAAATAAATCAAGTACCTTTTTTCTCGTGATTCTGACTTGGTTTTCTTATCGAACCACCGCGGAAGTTTACTCTTTCGAATAAAAAACGTATTTTTAAAATTGGTACACAATTGACGGAGTAATCTGGATGTGTGGATGGAGTCCCTCAGGGGTCAGTTCTGGCACCAACATTGTTTCTTCTTCACATCAACGACCTTCTCTCGTTCACAACTAATTCCATTCATAGTTTCGCCGACGATAATAATCTTCACTCCAGTTTTCAGGTTCCTAAACCCATCATTAAACCTGACTTGGAAAACAAACGCAGAGCGATGCAGATATCTCTTTCGCAGAATCTTAATTTAATATTGGATTGGGGCGCCAAAAATCTCGTCCATTTTAATGCATCCAAAACACAATCATGTTTCTTGTCGCGAAAAGAGTCATCAAATACTCATCCTCTACTTATGAGCGGCCAAGTTTAACAGAGCAAAGACACCTTCAATCTTGTGGGCGTCACATTTGAAAGTAACCTACACTGGCATAAACACATTGTATCTATAGCCACGGCAGCTTCAAAAAGCTTGGATTTCTCTTTCGAGCCAAAAGTATTTTTCCGCTTCTAATTTATACACTTTATATGTATCCCAAATCCGACCTTCCTTGAAATATTGTTCTCATATCTGGGGCATGGCGTCCCCCACAACCCTAAGCATTCTTGATTCTATTCAAAGAAGAGCTATTCGTCTTATTAATGATCCTTCACTTACAGAAAGGCTTCCCTCTCTTGCCCATCGTTGGGCTGTGGGGGATTTATCGCTTTTTATAGGTACTTCCATGGCTTCTGCTCTGAAGAATTATCCAGTATAGTTCCTCCACTCACGGTTCCCAACAGAGAAACTCGTGGTTCCGTGCGTATGCATCCCTATACGGTTCAACTGGACAGGCCCCGAACTTCTCACTTTGTTCGTTCTTTTATCCCTAGAGTTTCTAGATTGTGGAACCTGCTGCCCGCGGAGGTATTTCCTTCCCCCCAAATCTTCGAGTATTTAAGTCCTGTGTCAACAAACTCCCTCTTACCGCACTTAAGACACCCACGGTACGTTAGTATTTAGGCTTTTAGCCTTCGTAGTTGTCCAAAGATCAAAAACAAAAAGTAATCGGTGTACATTCATGAAAAAAAAACATAGGTGTCGAACATTATAATCTAATCCTTTTTTGAAGTCGGTTTAAAAAAATAATTACCCAATAGTTCAGGGAGATTGTGTAATGCAGATTTTCTAATGGTCCTTGTTTAATTGCAGAAACTTTTACTCCAATTTCACATTACTTTCCTAAGATAATAGACAAACCCACAATACTTGTTGCCCAAAAAAGTAAAAGGATTTTTATGTTATCTGATACAAACAAACAAAAACATATGTAGAAAAGTAATTGTTAAGAATGAAAAGATAAGTTCTCATATCAGTTGTTATTTGACGAGATATTTATCCGAGTATTGCTAAAAAAACATTGTATATTTTATCTCTTACAAACGTACATAATAAAGTACCTAGCTTTTTCATTCCTATTTACAATTTATTTGAAAGATTTAGTTTATGATCAGGCATGTAGGTGAATTTCTCTTATACAGGGTGTTCTCTTAAACAGAGCCGTACGCAGAACATAATTTTGGGGGTGCCAGGTGCCAGCTGTACAACTATTCATAACAACTCTTGAAGAGGTATTTTTGGCACCTGGAGAACATGTCCCCCATTGCCCCCTTCCCCTCCATACGGCTCTGCTCTTAGAGTTAAGTAAATATTGTTATAAAATTCATAAATAGAAGCATTTACTAAATATTTTTATATTAATCATCCCTCACACGGTCAGTATTATTGAAGCAATAATATTGACGATATATATTTTCACAATATTAATATATAATATATCAATATATAAAATTGTTTTACTATTCTTCCTATACTTTTAATATATTAATCAATATCCAATTCAAATTAAGGAGTTATTTAAAAAACTAAAAATTAAAAACTTGGTCTCTGAGAGCCGCGGCGTTAAAAAAGAAACATGCAATTGAAGGGCATATTGTAATTACATGATAAGCCACAAACACAAAATACAAAATTATTAATTTGATAAGTTAATAAAAAATGTGAAAAGTCAACTATTATTAAAAATATATACAGGGTGTCCCAAGTCTATTTATACACGAAATAACTTCGCCTTTGTACAAGATACAAAAATAAACTTAAAATAAAAAATGTTTATATGGATACTATCTTTTTATTGACAGTACCAGTTAATCTACAAGGTGTCTTAAAAACAGACATTTTAATAGCAAGTAGGTTTTTTAAATAGAATACCCTGTATATTTTAACAAATTTTGACTTTGTATTTAATTGTTAAAAGTAATGATTAGCAATAATGTTTTGGTTTAAATTATTTTAAATAATTTTGTCACTGTCAGAGTAACAAATAATATAATAACATGTATTTAATTACCTTTCATTGTCATAACTTATAATAGGTAAGTCAGCTATTTTGTTTATTTTAGATACATATTTACATGATTAACCTAAAAACGAGAAATAATTGACGTGTTGCTGTTTTTAGTGCAATTAAGTAAATAAGTATCAAAAATAAACTAATTTGCCCATCCATCAGTAGTTCTGCAATAAAAGGTAATTAATTGCATGTTATTATATTATTTGTCAATCTGACACTGACAGAATTATTTAAAAATTATTGAAACCAAAAAATTTTTATTTCTTTACTTTTAATTGTTATTGGGTATATCAGCATTCCGTTGATATCTAAGAAACCAGTAATAATTGACATATAGTGTATTAATATACAGGGTATTCTATTTAAAAAAACCTTAGTCATTAAAATTTCTGTTTTTGGGACACCATGTATATTAACTGGTACTTTCAATAAAAAGAGTATATCCAAATAAATATTTCTTATTTTGGGTTTGTACCTTGTACAGGGGCGAAGTTATTACGTGTACAAATAGAGTTGGAACACCCTGTATATATAAATAATGTATAATTTTTTAACTGTTTGATTAGGTTTAAGGACAATATTTAAAACTTTTTATTGTATCTTATCATATAATAAATTGAATAAAGTAGAAGAATAAAACATATTTTTTGGCTGGGTGGCTTATACCTATGTCTATGACAAAATACCACTGCGAATTTTAGATTAAATCATCGGTAAATGATGTATAAAACAGTTTGTAATTGTTTTAACATTATTTTTAATTTTAGGTGTTTTGCTTAACAAAAAACACGTTTATGTTGTAGCAACAAAATGCACCCGTATAGTAAATGTTTTCTTTTTTTGATAATAGCTGCTTTATTTATAACCCAGAATTAAAAAAATACCATTTAAACTTCTCACTTTGTGTAGGTCAAAAACTGTTTGTGAAGCAGCGTTTTCGAAGATAAACTTTATTAATTACAAATTCCGGAGCAGTCTTATCGACGAACATCTTCAAAATTAAATAGCAATAGCATGCACAAACTTTAGTCCAAACTTCAGACGAATAATAATTTAATGCAAAAATGTCAGTTTTCTAACTAAAATTTTAAAAACCTTAGCACTTCCTTTGTTAGAAATGTTTTTTCTTATCTAATAAAATTATTTCTCGCAAACCCATTAATTTATTATTCACTGTATAGTTCTTTTCACGATCTAAGAAAGTAACTTGACCTGAGATGGGATAATTACTGCAAATTATTGTTTGTTTATTTAGTTTTCAACCAACTATACACATTAGTATATCTTTTTCATGGGTATATTCTGTTTTTCAACAAAAACAACCGCATGTGAATACGCTTTCAATATACACATACGGTGTTTTTCTGTTGGACGGCAGTATTGTGGCTCTGCACGGTAATTCCGAAAAGTTTTTTGGTTTGATTTCATCTCAACCCTAAGTCGCTTTTTAAGATTGTTAAAAAACTATAACCTTTATACATTTAAATAGTAAAGTTTTTATTACAGGTGTTTAACTCCATCCATAGTGCGTCTTTTTTCTTCCCGGATCGCGACAGTTATGTTATAAAAAAAGAACCCTAATGATCGTAGTTGGTGACCCCTGAGTATAGATTATTACTGAGTCGTCAAAGTAATATTAATAATAATACGTTTTTAAAATAATGTTCGTTTTTAATAGGGCTGGCAACCGAAACCGGTTTTTCGGTTAACCGGTTTTCGGTTAACCGCGGTTTTGGCCAAAAACCGAAAACCGGTATTCGAGAATCCTGTTAACCGGTATTTGAAAACCAGTTTTCGAATACCGGTTAACCGGTTTTGAAAAACTGGTTTTCGAATATCGATTAATCGGTTTTAAAAAAGCGGTTTTCAAATACCGGTTTTTCGGATAATCGGAGCTTCAAATATCCTCGATTCTTCAAATATCACTGAGTGCGTTTTGGAGCCGATTACCGGTTTACATAAAAGCTACGGCTTACTATAGTGGCTACGCTAATGAACCAAAATTTTAAAATCACCACTTTCCTTTTCCTTTTTTTTATTGGCCAATAGACACCAAAGACAAGACCACCGAAAACAGAATACCAGCTCTAAGTACAGAGGAAAAGAAGAATTATGTATGCTCTCGCCTGCTGTGGGTTCACACATCACCTTGCAGGGGCGGCTGTGGCGGGGGACCTGGCGCCTCCTCAACTTTTATTGACTAACTGACACTATTTGGCCAATTTCTTTGAGGAATATGTTTTAGCATGAATAATGATTATCACTTAACACCACAGCTCATGGGCAAATCTGTAATCAACGCAAAAACGATTATTAGAGAATAATTACTTTTTCGATTTTCTGTGTAACTTGGTTTAGAAAAGCCGTTTCGGTTTTCGGTTTTAAAAACTGGTTTTTAATACCTGTTTTAATACCGGCCTTTACCACCGGTTTGGGCCACCGGTTTCTTTACCACCGATTTTTAATACCGGTTTTAAACATTTGGTTAACCGGTATTTTTAAAAACCGGTTAACCGGTTTTTTCCGGGTTTTAAGCCAGCCCCGAAGTTTCTTTTGACCATAGTATGAACCATAGCGCCAAAATGTGGATAAAGCCTGTTTCTGGTTTAAAATACTTTTAATTTTGTGCCAATTTTAATCATGGTTCAAAACAAGAGAGTATAGGTAAAGTATATAATTACTAGATGCAGTCCTGGCCGGTTGTAGAAAATAGATTTATAATATATTTTCACAATTTAAGACACACAGGTAAATTTGTAATAGAATAGTTCGGCTATACTCCCTATTACAAATTAGTCGAAAGCAAAACATTTTATAGTTTCACTGTAGACTCCCAGAACAATGTTAAATTTTGGTCATCATTTTGGACGCTGACTTGGCTGAATTTATGAAGCAGCAAATTATACGTACTGTTTACGTGTGTACACGATGGATACCCGCTTCATAAATTCCACGAAGCGAGCGTCCAAGCTACTGGCCAAAAATTTAGCATTGTTCTGGTTGTCTATAGTGGAAACTACCATTATCGTCTTTGTCGAAAGTCATTTTTCGTTTTAAATAAATAATAGTTTAAAAAACTAAAAACACACGCTTTTATATGCAACCGAACTAAAAATTAGAAAATAATTTTTCATTACAAAGAGTTTGTCACTTCAGAGTAAAAAGCGTGGGGTGCATTTTACTATTTTTTCATAACTTTTCCCTCATAGATATGTTGCAAATAGAATAATTATAACATTTAATATATTAAGCACCCCACGCTTTTATTCTGAAGTGACAAACTCTTTGTAATGAAAAATTATTTTCTAATTTTTAGTTCGGTTGCATATAAAAGCGTGTTTTTAGTTTTTAAACTATTATTTATTTTTCATTTTTAGTTTGATATATCAATTAGTTTTTTAAAAATAAATGCTCCAGTTATTCACTAAAAATTCCTTCGCCATTTTGTCAAGAGACACAGAGGATCTATAAAGGAATTTATTTATCCTGGCGGTCCTAATCAGGATAACGGGATACTGTTTTTAAATTATTGCATTGTCATCGGTCCTTGATACGTGTGCAAAGTTTCAAAGAAATTGAATCGCTAGAAGTTGGTAAAAATTAGGCTCAAAGATTCCGTTACATAGATAGATAGATAGATAGATAGATAGTTACATCCCAAGCTAATAAAAAGCGTGTTAAAAAGATAATTTTTGTCTATTGAATGTATACTTTATAAAACTCGTTTTCTTAACCGTATTTATTTAGGTTCAATGATTCTAAAAGGTAATTTATATTCAATTTATTTTAAATAGATAAACATTGATTACAGTTAATATCCGTTGTAACCTTTTTAGGCGTGGTAATGCCAAATACAAACATCGAATTTTGCATACAAAAAGCTACTCAATTAAATGGTTAATCGCCGCTTAAATACCTTTTAATCTTATAATTACTTTCAATAAAATAAGTTGTCCAAGAATGGACGTTCACTTTCTTTTAAACGTCGGCGTCCACTAATAATCCCAAATATTGCTACATAATAAAAATAAATTAGTTCTACGCTTTACATGGATTGGTTGTGGTACTGAATTGGCCAACATTAATATTACAATGCATTTTATTTACACAGGCTTTTAAAGGAATTTCATTATCCTATTTTTTCTTAATATTTTATTTAATAGCAATCAATTAAAAATAGTTCTTTTAAAGCCTCTGTCCATATTAACAAATTTAATGCTTTCTAGTATAGTAAACATTTTTAAAAATAGTCATACCTTTTAAGGATTAGTGAAATTTGAATTTCCGTATACCATACCGGGTGTCAACCATAGATAACCTACATTTAGATCCACTGTGGCAAGAAGCATTTTTCGGTTTTTTACGACCTCGCGTAGTAAACAAATGAATGGGTGGACGAACATGCGCACTTAAAAGCCGTGGCAAAATACAAACACCGGCACCCCGTACCCTTCTTCCAAGGTCTGACCGTAACGCTCATTAGCTACCGTCCTTCGAACGAATAAATAATAGTTTAAAAACTAAAAAAACACGCTTTTCTATGCAACCGAACTAAAAATTAGAAAATAATTTTTTATTACAAAGAGTTTGTCACTTCAGAGTAAAAAGCGTGGGGTGCATTTTACTATTTTTTATAACTTTTCCCTCATAGATATTTGCAAATAGAATAATTATAACATTTAATATATTAAGCACCCCACGCTTTTATTCTGAAGTGACAAACTCTTTGTAATGAAAAATTATTTTCTAATTTTTAGTTCGGTTGCATATAAAAGCGTGTTTTTTGAGTTTTTTAAACTATTATTTATTTTTCATTTTTTAGTTCGATATATCAATTAGTTTTTTAAAAATAAATGCTCCAGTTTATTCACTAAAAAATTCCTTCCCCATTTTGTCAAGAGACACAGAGGATCTGTAAAGGAATTTATTTATCCTGGTGGTCCTAATCAGGATAACGGGATACTGTTTTTAAATTATTGCATTGTCATCGGTCCTTGATACGTGTGCAGAAGTTTCAAAGAAATTGAATCGCTGGAAGTTGGTAAAAATTAGGCTCAAAGATTCCGTTACATAGATAGATAGATAGATAGATAGATAGATAGTTACAACCCAAGCTAATATAAAGCGTGCTAAAAATCAGGACGCCGTCAACAAATTCTTTCCTATAATGCGGATAGTTTGTTTAATGCCGGGTGCGTTTACCCTCAACTGGCTTGCGCACAAACCGGTTTTTCGCTCATGAAATGTAACTTTTGTTTCGCTCAGGTTAGTGACATTGGCAATCCATCGAGATCAGTGGTGTCAACGAATATATTAAACAAACCATAACCTCTTGGAGTATTAAAGATATCAAAATAAGAGTTGGTATAGATAAGTGTGTATGAAAAAAAAGTTTTCGCTTATTTTTCATCATTTCGGTACTGCCGGTTTAACTAAAAATTATTTTAGTATTGAATTTTTAAAAGTGTTTACGCCTACATGATTTTTAGATAGCCTTTTGTAATATTGGATCTAAGTTATTGTATTTTTTTATTTATAAAGAAAATAAAATATAATATATATATATATATAATTTTTGAATATCATATAAGGTAAACTAAAAGAATGGAATAAATTGGTTGCAATGTTTTTTTTTTCACCCTTTCGGGGTCATCCCACCCAGGTCCGACGACCGCCCCCTAGGTGGTGCACTGCAGCCTGAAGGCTTATTGTACCTTGACCCCTACTCCTTCTCATTCACACACCATTCATTCCATAACTTGGATGGTTGTTGCTCGGTCCGCATCCCCGAGCAGAACACCGTGTGCTAATTTCACTCATTTTCCTTACAGAAATATCGAATTTAATCAACGATCAGTAACGAATATTTACTGCAACTGTTTGACATGCTAAAGAATAAAATGTCTGGATCATCTCATTTATGTTACAGACGTAAACAAAAATACGTCGGCAACTTACAGATAGGTATTCGGCGACTCGAGCGCTTTTTCCGTCGGTAACATATGAAAATGCGTCCGGCGACAGCGGTGTTTTCGGGCAGCGGCACGCATTTTCATAGTTACCGACGGAAAAAGCGCTCGAGTCGCCGAATACCTATCTGTAAGTTGCCGAGGTATTTTTGTTTACGTCTGTAACATAAATGAGATGATCCAGACATTTTATTCTTTAGCATGTCAAACAGTTGCAGTAAATATTCGTTACTGATCGTTGATTAAATTCGATATTTCTGTAAGGAAAATGAGTGAAATTAGCATAAACAATTTCCCTTTCTTAATTACAGTAAAACAAACTGTTATATTTTTTCCATGTTAATATGCTTTATCAGTTGGGCTATTTTATTCTGTCTATGTTACAGACGTAAACTAGGAATACGTCGGCAACTTAATGAGACGTATTCGGCAAACCGAACGCCTGTTTTTCTCGGTAACATATGAAAATGCTCGCCGGACACCCATCCAAATTATGGGCGCACATTTCACTGCTTAACTCCGGTGATCGACGCTTGCCGATACAACTGAAGCCGCCACAAGCGCGCCGGTTGCAATGTTAATAATAGTTCTAATAAAGTTTATCTAATTTAAATAAAGACAACAGTTTATTATAAGGTAGAAAGTAAAACAATAAAACATTTATACACAATCAAAATACATGCTTTATTTGATTATACAAAGGGATACAATTTGACTGTAGGATGTAATTGTGAAGTAAATATGGTTTAAGAAATTCTCAAGATATACGTAGGGTGTTCAGAAAGTTTTGAGATACTTTGTAACTAAACGGTGCAGGAAAGTAACATTGATGTTTTTTGTTTGTACATGTCATGACATGTCGTAGTCCTACATAGTTATTAGTAAACTATCAGTTTTGCGCCAGTTCGTGTCCAGCGATTTTAGCGCAACGGCGTCGTGGACGACTATCGAGTGCCGTGCAATATTGAAATACAATTTTTCACGTGGGTTATCTCAAGAACAGTGTTTAGAAGAAATGAAGTCTATACTTGGTGATGACTGTCCATCTCGTGCGACCATATACAGATGGTACAAACAATTTCAGCGGGGCTCGTTTTCGCTTGAAGACGCCTCACGCTCAGGTCGACCGTGTGAAGTAGTTACCCCAGAAAACATATCTGCCGTCCAAAAAGCTATAGAAACAAACCGACGAATTACCTATCGACAGTTAGAAGAGACATTGAACATTAGTTTAGCAACATTACACACGATCATACATGAGCACTTGGGTTTTAGAAAAATTTGTACTCTTTGGGTTCCACACAAGTTAACTCCCGAGCAGCAGACACAAAGAGTGAATTGGTGTAAAAAAATGATGTCCAAATTCCAGGAGGGTAAATCTAAAGACATAGTGTCGATCGTCACGGGAGATGAAACTTATCTTTATTATTACGACGTCCCAACTAAACAACAGAATAAGATATGGGTTTTCGAAGGTGAAGAAACTCCGACCGAAGTTCGCAAATCAAGATCTGTAAAAAAATAATGATAGTTGTTTTCTTTGGTTCAAGAGGAATAATTGAACGTGTTGTGCTCCGAGAACAGAAGACCGTAAATGCTCTCTGGTACACTACAGTATGCCTTTCAAAACTTATAGAAAAGTTAAGAGTGATTCGCCCAAACTCGCAACTCGCTAGCTGGTACCTTCATCATGACAATGCCCCACCTCATCGAGCTGAACTTACCAGTCAATTTTTGACAGATGCAGGCTTGAGACTTTTGGAACATCCGCCTTATAGCCCCGACTTGGCGCCGTGTGACTTTGGGTTGTTTCCTTTTGTCAAGAGCCAACTGAAAGGACAAAAGTTTAAAACTGAAGACGCGCTACTGGAGGCCTGGGATAAAATATGCGCTGAAATTTCAACTGAAAAGTGGAAAGCTATTTTCAGTGACTGGTTTGTTAGAATGGAAAAGTGTATTCAATGTGGTGGAAATTATTTTGAAAAAATCAAATAAATGTACGTATATCTCAAAACTTTTCGAACACCCTACGTATGTATAACAAAATGAGATAACCGTAATATATTAGAAACTAAATAACAGATATAAGAATTTTTCCTTTATAACTTTCCTATTATACTTCCATCAATAAATTAACAATTTTTCTTAGCTTAAGGCTTTTTACATAGGACAATTGCAATTGATAAGAAACATACTATTATTAGTGAAACTAGAACAGAATAAATTTTGCTTAGAAATGTGTATTTATTAAGAAAGTAAGATAGTTTGAGGTAGGTATGGTTTACATAATACATTCCCATAGATCATTTTATATGTCTCAAAGTATCCGGTAGGGCTTTCTACTTTATTAACGATAAGCAATCTTAAAAATCTTAACGGTTTGGGAATGTGGGAGTGCGATTTATTTATCAATTAGATTAGTCCAAGTTTGGGTACGACAACTCTCACTTCAATACTTGATACAAAAACCAATGGGATCTGATAATCGTTTGTCAATGTTTCCTTTCTCCTACAACACCGCAGGGTTAGTTTAATAAAATAAATAGATGTAATGATGTGTTTAATTAGCTATTTTTAATTATTTAATGCTAATATTATAATTAGTGACGCTTGGTGAAATTTTACTTAGGCTGATCATAGATTATGTAACTGACAAGTTCTTAGTTAAGGGCAAAAAGTGTAAGAACAGGGGAAAGTTAAACCAAAATCAAAAATAACTACAATGAGTCTGTAAATTTTTAGAAAAAATCGCTTTTACATAAAAGGGGAGCGCATAGTACAAGCGATTTGTGGACAAAAACCTAATTATCGTTTTTTTAGCATTTTTAGCACAAGTCCTATTTTTAACACGCTTTTATTAGCTTGGGTTGTATGTATGTATGTATGTAACAGAATCTTTAAGCTTAATTTTCACCAACTTCCAGCGATTCGATTTCTTTGAAACTTTGCACACGTATCAAGAACCCATGACAATGCAATAATCTGCAAACAGTATCCCGTTATCCTGATTAGGATCGCCAGGATAAATAAATTCCTTTATAGATTTTCTGTAGGAGAGTAACAGAGAAAGAGCTAGTGCGGGATCTGCGCATGCGTGCAGTTTCGGACGTACTCTCAGCATAAGGCTGACAGAAACTTGTTCGGAGTAGTTGCGTTCTGAAACCCCATGCAACATTGAAGCTTTAAATGAAATGATTAGTTTACGAAATAGTTCGTGAAACATTTCAATATCACATATCCGCAGAAAACTAATTGATATATCAAACTAAAAATGAAAAATAAATAATAGTTTTAAAAAACTAAAAAACACTCTTTTATATGCAACCGAACTTACAATTAGAAAATAATTTTTCATTACAAAAAGTTTGTATTATAGTAATAGAATTATAATAAAATTTAAGATAATAACAGAATAATTCACTTTAGAATAAAAGCGTAGGGTGCTTAATATATTAAATGTTATAATTATTTCATTTGTAAATATCTATGAGGGAAAATTTATAATAAAATAGTAAAATGCACCCCATGCTTTTTACTCTGAAGTGAATTATTCTGTTATTATCTTAAATTTTATTATAATTCTATTTTGACGTATATAATTATGATTCATTGTTTGACCTTTTATTACTGTAATACAAACTCTTTGTAATGAAAAATTATTTCCTAATTTTTAGTTCGGTTGCATATAAAAGCGTGTTTTTAGTTTTTTTAAACTATTATTTATTACTAAAAATGATACTTAATTATTCAACTAATCATATCCTAAAATCATAGATTTGTATGTTCACGCATCATTAAAGTTTGGACAAATTGCAGGTACTATATTGACAGTATACAACAGTTATACAGGGTGGGCCATAACTTCATAAGCATTTTCAATATCCAATAAAACAAACATTACAAATCTTACACATATTTTATTGATATTATTTTAAACTACAAATAATAAAAAATTGACCTAAAAATTATATTTTTCAAGTGACATCCCTCGCGTTGCTGATATTCTTAATCGGGAGTCGCATATTTTAAAAACTTGGCGGATATTTCTTGCACAATGTTTTGTTTAAGCTGGTCCAACGTAAACTTTAAGACACACACTATCCTGTTAAAAATACATATTTTAAAACAATGTGCTTAAATACCTTCCATCCTGTACAATGAATTTTTGGGCTGTGCTAGTAATTAAAATAGGGACGATATAAATATCAATATTTAGTATTTTAGTAAAATTATTAAAATTTAAATTTTGAATCACATTTAAAGTGCAACTTGTTAAGTTACAAGCTGAATCCAAAATGCATTGAAAGGAATACAAGGTCCGAGCACATTTTATAATTAAGTAAATCGGTCTTTATTTTTTGTGGTTGTTATTGTTTTAGCTAATAAATGTTTAATTATTTTTGCAAAGTGTTTTTATACAAGAAATACCTTCTAGAGTATTAAACATATCAAAACGAGACTTGGTATAAGTAAATGGTATGGAAAGAGCAGAGTTGTCGCATATTTCTTACTTTCTGGTTACTTCCTGTTTAGTCGGAAATGACCCCAATTTTATTTTTTTCAATGGAATACCCTGTATACTTTAACATTTTCGGAATTCTGAGAAAATTCTAAATAGAGATTTGACATCTTTACAAGATTTTTGTACTCCTACTTGATTTTTGAGAGCCATTTGTAGTATCGCGTCTAGGTAGCCATATGATGATTCTTTATTTATGAATTTATTTTTAATTCAATCGCAAATAAATTGGTAGGTATCGTTAGATTCTTCAAAAAATCCTTTATTCGAAAAGTGCTTGTCTAAAAGGGTTGTAATATGAAAAATAATAGTTAGACACGAAAATGTCAATTAGCCAATTTGTTTTACTCCAATCTTTTATATTAGTTACTAAAACGTTGTGATTGAAGTTATCTACCGTCATCTAGGATCACTAGATTAATTTGCGTCCAATCATGGCTGCCTAGATGCAATATCAAAAATGACTCTAAAAAAGTCAAGCAGGCTTAAAAACTTTTGATATGTTACATTCTGACTTAGAATTGCTTTAGGAATCCAAAAATACAGGGTATTTATTCAAAATTGGAGCCCTTTTCTGTTAAACCGGACGTGCCTGGAAAGTGTAAAATATGCATAAACTCTCGTCTACTCATACCAAGTCTATTTTGATGTATCAAATATTCAGCAGTTAGGGCTGGTCTAATATCCGGTATATAAGACCAGCCCTAACTGACAACGAAATACTATCCAGCAATTTATTTTTTTTCATTGCAACCGTACAGTTTTAGATTTAGGGACATTATATTGTATTATCGGATGCCAATTTTAGATATATAGCATCTGTGTATTACTTCCAGTTTAACCGGAAGTGATATAAACTTTGATATTTTAAATAGAACACCCTGTATATTTTGGAATTTAAATTCTACAGGTTATTCTTGATATAAAACTTTAGATATATTCATAACCTAACTCTTTGGTTTTGAAGAAAATAGCGTTTAAAAATGTCCAAACGACAGCACATTATGCAGTTTTATGGGAAAACAAATAAACATCGCAAAAATTTAAAATGCTTAAAATAGTTCTTTTAAAAGACATCCTTAGAGACCATTATAATACTACTTCCTGTTTACCCGGAAGTGCTGTAAAATCTGAACTTCCAATTATGATATCCCAGATAATTTTAATAGAACACCCTGTATATTTCATAAGATTTAAATTCATTAAGCTATTCCTAATGTAAAACCTATAATATACCCATAACCTAACTTTTTAAGTTTTAGAGAAAACTGAGTTTAAAAAGGTCTAAACGACCACACAATAGAGAGTTTCATGAATATTTTGTCGCCGTCGGGACCTTTTCAAACGCCGTTTTCTCTATAACTAAAAATGATAGGCTATGGGTATGTTTTAGGTTTTATATCAGGAATAGCTTAAAGGATATAAATCTTAGGAAATATACAGGGTGTTCCATTAAAATTATCAGGGTTATCATACTTAGATGTTTAAATTTTACAGCACTTCCGGTTAAACAGGAAGTAGTAATATGATGGTCTCTAAAGGTAAAGCCTTTTAAAAAACTATCTTAAGCATTTTAAACTTTTGCGATGTTCATTTGTTTTCCCATAAAACTGCATAATGTGCTGTCGTTTGGACATTTTAAAACACCATTTTCTCCAAAACCAAAAGAGTTAGGTTATGAATATATCTAAGGTTTTATATCAGGAATAACCTGTAGAATTCAAATTCTAAAAATATACAGGGTGTTTCATTTAAAATATCAAAGTTTATATCACTTCCGGTTAAACCGGAAGTAATACACAGATGCTATTAAATCCAGAATTGGCATCCGATGATATAATATAACGTCCCTAAATTTGAAAATTATATTGTTGCACTGAAGAAAATAAATTGCTGGATAGCAGTTTCTCTGTCACCCAGTATATTTGTTTTCAAAAATAATAAATGAGTAATAATTAAGCCCATAGCCAACTCTTTTTCTTTTAATATTTGTTATTTTAGCTATTAAGAAAAACGTGTACTTTTGTAATACATATAGCCATTTATCGTCACTGGGGCAAATGTACCATATGGAACTATCTTCTTGGGACCATGAGACCGGTGGACCATTAAAACTAACTTTGCAGTTTTTTAAAACCAACTTAACTTATTTAATTAACTAAATTTAGTACGGGCATACCCCACTCGGGGTAGCCCGTACGGGGCTTAACTAAAACTTTAACTTTGTACTTGACTTCACTAACTACTTCTTATCTGGTAAAAATCCCTTTTAATTTCTTTCTCTTTTCTTTAAATATCAAATTTTCCAGTGTTTGTCTTGCATTTCTACGCTACCCAGTTTGTTTAATGTTTTTATTTTATTATTATGAAAGCAACCTAGAAAATTGTTTAATTTATACTTTTAAGACCTTGACACCTCACGTATATTTTTATGTAGCAAATTTCCCAATGTTAAGTAAACTAATTAAAATGTATACTTATTTTAAAATTCCCAAAAATGTATATTTTTAAAATTCCCAAAATGTATACTTTTTTTATACTAGGTGTTCACATAATGTGTTATATTTTGTTGCATTTGCTTGAAAAACATCAATTTTTTGAGATACCAAGATACAGGGTGTCCCATTAAAAAAAAACTAAAAAGGTTATAAAAAATATTTTAGTGTCATCTTTAGTTTCATTAAAAAGTAGCAACACTGTGCAAAAATCGCAAATCTCTAGCTTTTATAATAACCAATGGCAACAAAATCAGGACACCCTGTACGTTTTTATCGCCGACTTGTTATTTGCATTTTCTTTAATATATAATTACAAGGAACTTACATAAACATTAAATTATCAACATCACACATCATGTCGTTCCTGTCATACTTAATATAGAACCGTTCTTTAAAGAGAAAAAAATTAACCTATAAATTAAAATCGTGCCTAACTTTGATCGGTAATGGATGAATTGAAAACATTAGCACACAATGGATATATTATAGTCTAAGAAACTGGTAATTAACAAATATTTGTACACTTTCTGTTAATAGATTTCATGTAACATCAATTAAATTGTGCCTGGGGGCCATGTAAAAGGTCTTGTTTGATGATTTTTACTGATCACTCCAGTCACGAATTTAGAATGGAGAACAATATAGGAACACTTTCGCTCTTCATTGTTAAAACCTGGCTTTAAATCAAACACAAAACTTTTTAATGAAAAACAGCTTAATTAAATCGCTAAGAAGTGCGGTGAAAAACATAAATCTAACAAAATAATTATGTGCATCCTTTTAATAGGTAATAAAATAAATAGGGTATCTTATTTTTAAATTATTAGGAAAAGTAAAATAATAGAATATATTAAAAATTATGAACGAATAACATCCTTTTTTCCAAAATAACAAAAAAAGACATATTCAATTATGAATCTAAAAATTTGTACACCCATTAAGCCGGCTGTCCATGAGAGCGATTTTCCGCTCGCGGATGATAATTCTGCGTTGTGATTGGTTAGTGCAAATTTAAAATGCTTTTTCCGCCATTTTCGACGCGGATCCGCAAAAAATTGAGATGAAGTTAACTTTTTTGCGTTTTCCGCTAGATTGTGCGGATTTTTTAAATTAATAGACAGGAACTATAACCTTAAACTAGTTGATGAGCTTGATGAGTTGTTGCTTGAAGATAAGACAAGACGTTAAAGATCCATTTTAAATAAAAAGTTGTTATGAACGACATTAACTACACTTATTTTAATTATTTACTTCAGTATGATATTTGACGAAAAAAATATTTATCCTACTTTCAATACGACCAAAAAGACAAAAAAGGAGGCAGGAAGGGTTAAAAATTTTTTAGAAAGAAAAGTTTATAGCCAATATTATACTATATTAGAGGAGTTAAGACAAAAAAATACTTCAAATATTTAAGAATGTCAAAGGAACATTTTGACAAATTGTTACAGAAAGTTGAGTCAACTATTAGCAAGTCCCACACAGTTCGTGGGCCAATAACTGCAGGCGAGCGTCTAGCTTGTACTCGAAGGTAAACAGGTAACAAAAAAGTGTATTTGGTAAATAAAAGACCAAGCCAAGCTATTAACCAAAGTTGCCTAATTTGCTGGATTTATTAATATCCATTATCCAATCCATTTGCCATCCTACAGACAGGTGATGATTGACATCTAGTGACCTTCACAACCGTAGTATCAACCAAATAAAATTCTAACATAAAATCACCATATTTAACACAAAACGCTTTAATATTTTCCGCTACAATGGACGTGTTAGCGGATTTTCTGGGCGTATTTTTAATACGCGGGCGGAAAACCGCTCTCATGGAGAGCCGGGTTTAAGTAACTTCAACAAATTCAATAAGGAACTAGTAACGTTTAAAGGTATATTAACATAAAATAATTACTACAAGCTGACATAGCTTTTCTACCAAAGCACCCTAAAAAAGGAGGCTTTTAGTGAGCACAATAACTTTAAACTTAATCGTATTTTATAATGAAAATGGTAAAAAATTAGTTTCCACGTAGTTACAACAGTCACATAAGACACTAACCTTTTAAATGTTTATACTTCGGGACTATATTAATAACACAGCCACACAAAAAAAATTCTGATCTGGGGCTCTAGTTACGATTGCTTAATGTTTTTGGGGTCATTTAAACTGAATTTGTGTCCATATGACCCGGTCACATTAGGGTTAAGAAATATAGGGGAAAGTGGGGAGACATACAGTTTTTATATTTTGCTTTGTGGAATGCCGTGTTTTAGGTATATCTCTTTTAATTAATGACACACTAGTAGCTTAACTATTTTATATTGTAGTAGAACCTTAATATTATTGAAAATCTACATGCGCGAGTTTCCATAAGACTTTTACAAAAAAGCAAAATGTATGAATGTACCCCATTAGTGGGGTACATTCATACAACCCAAGGGGCACATTTAACATCACTATTAATTCGTCATAATTATTGTTTATTATTGTTTTATACCATACTTTATTAAAAAAACACAAATACATTTTTTAACATACAAAACAAGTAGTAAAATTCAAAATTAAATTTATCCAAATCTGTTAATGCCTATTTTAACATCGCAATAGTTTCGTGATATGAACATAAGTAACGAATAGTGAACAGAGTGTCATTAAACGGTATTGTTATATGTATGGTTATTTAGCAAAACACTTAATAACATTTTTTGTTTTAGTAAGCTATATATATTAAAAGTAACAATCTCAAAATGTAAAAATAAATATTGCTTATACATTATTAATTATATAAAATAAAAAAACTTTAGTTAACACAAAGATATCTTAACTTAGAAAACCTAAAATTAATGTGCCTATGTTATTAACAGATTATGACCTAAGATCTATGGTAATATCATCACTATGTCTGATAAAGTAACTGATCCTTGACATCCAAAGACACAAAGTTCATAAACACCCTGTTTTTTTCCGTAAAAATGAAACTTAAACTACTATATATAATATTTACAACTATAATCGTCGGTGTAACAAAAAGTAGTAGCTAAAAAACTATTCATAAAGAGCCAGGGGTACAATTATACAGTATGAATGTGCCCCATATACTTGTGTATGAATCTGCCCCATCACATGCTAATTAATAAAAACATTTGAAATAGAAAATCCGTATTTATCTATATTAATTTACACATTAAATTAGTGCCTTTGTATTATTATAATTAGGATTAAATAGCAATAATTGATCCCAAAAAAGTAACTGGCCAAAAAATATGTCCAAAGTTACGTTATGAAATTACTTACGCGAGGCAAAAACACGTTCCGTGTTGTCCACTCGATCTTACCGCACCGAAAATTCTGAAACTTCACTAGTCTGTAAACACACATAAAAACTGTGCACACCCACTTACGTTACTATTTTACTTCGTGTCTAACTCAATGTATGTAGGTGCCCCTATTATGAATCCACCCCACTTTCCCCTACAGTGTGGTCTATTAGGTGTGCAACAAATGGAAACGTTTTTTTTTGCAATTTGTCAGAAAATGTTATTCTTCATAAAAGTTGGTCCATGGTCCCAAACCGTATAAGTAAAGGTTAGTTTTTTTAAAGCTTAAGGATATACAGAGAAGGTAAAAAAAACTGAAATAAAAACTGCTTAAGAATAAAGTACCCTTATTTCTAAAAATAAAAATATTAATAAAAAGTTGTTTAGAATTAAAGGCTTTGCATAAATACCAAGTCATAGCCTAGCTCCTATTTAATTATTTTTTAATTAACCCTGTACAATACATTTTTTTTTATTATTCTGAATAACTTTACTTTTAAGCAGTTACAACTAAATTACTTTTGAACAAATTTAAATAGATTAAAACAAATTTTAAAATTTAACTGGATCTATATTTTTTATCTAACCGCTAACTCCAAGTTTGTTTCAAGGAGAGATCGACTCAAATAAAGTTTACCTTTTTTGTACAAAGATCATGAAGAAATCAAACGGTCAAAGCAAAATGCCGATTTTGTCACCTGAGTTAAAAATGAATACATTAAATGAAGAAAAAAATCGCCTTCTGTGTAATTCTGACTTACTAAAGAAAACTTTACCGATGGAAAGAAGCATTACTATGAGGTTATTTAGTGGCTTAAATTTCATTAGTACTGTGGGAACAGTTCAAAGGTTATAATTAAGAAAAACTTTTTTGACGCCAAGTTTGAAGGTCAATATCTTCCTAAAGAAGCGCGATAGAACTTTTTATATTATTATATTTATATATATAATTTTATTCAACCTTGGCATTCAAACTTTTAAGAATATCCTTAACTGGCATAAACACATTGTATCTATAACCACCGCGGTCTTCAAAAAGCTCGGATTTCTTTTCCGAGCCAAAAGTATTTTTCTCCTTCCAATTTATACACTTTGTATGTGTCCCAAATTCGACCCTCTCTGGAATATTGTTCTTATGTCTGGAGAATGGCATCATCTACAACCCTCAGCATTCTTGATGCCATTCAAAGAAGAGCTGTTCGTCTTATTAATGATCCTTTACTTACTCAATGACTTCCTTTCTTGACCATCATTGAGCTGTGGGAGATCTATCTCTCTTTTATAGATACTTTTACGGCTTCTTGCTCCGACGAATTATCCAGTATAGTCCCTCCTCTTGCAGCTCCCAACAGAGAAACTCGTGGTGCCGCACGTATGCATCCCTATACGGTCCAATTGGACAGGCCCCGAACTTCCCATTTCGTTCGTTTTTTATCCCTAGAGTTTCTAGACTGTGGAACCTACTGCCAGCGGAGGTCTTTTCCTTCTCCCCCAAATCTCCAACTTTTAAGTCCCGTGTCAACAAACTCCCTCTTACCTCGCTTAAGACACCCACGGTACGTTAGTATTGAGGCTTTCAGCCTTCGTGAATTGTCCAAAGATAAAAAAAGTACTAAGATTATTTTGGCTCAATCTATCACCACTATCATTATTGACCTCACCTTTCTGGACAACCAGTATATACACTCTTGTTGCTTAAATCTCTGTGAAGATAAAGGCAGTTTTATGCCATATCGGCAAAAGATTAAGGAAGTGTAGCCCGATGACTAAAGCTGATCGATTTTATAACGTTTACCGTTAAATTGTTAGTGATTTAGTGATGAAAGAGATAAACATGAGTAGTATCATTTATTCTAAGAGCTTAAGAACAAGTTGACATGACTACTTTCAATTTTTATCTTTTACTCTAAAGCAAATACTTAACATTCCAGCTCTTAGAATTTCTGTTTATCTTTCTTAATGTTCGAACATAAGTGACATTTCTTCTATAAACATGTTCGTTGATCTCGTAATATTTACAACATATGCCATCTTTTAAATTGTTTAATTATACTTGTTAATAAAATACGCATCTTTAATGATTTAGTAAACCTTATTACAGTGGCGTAACATTTATTTAAACGATTTTTTTTTAGCAATTTCTATTATTCAACGATAATAGTGTTAAAAACTTAAGCGCAAAACAAGCATGCAGTTTATTTATAATCTTGTTAGTCAAATAAGTTATTAGGCAAAGTTTCAAGTAGATGGGAATTTCCCCTTATTTTTTAAATAAGTAGTAATTATTAAAGTAGCATTCCTGAAATCTGGTTTACTAATATAAGGAATAGCCTAGTTTACACCGCGAGGACCAATTAGATCCGTGGACCAAACCTAGGACTTATTTTTGTTAGTTCACTAGTGTTTACACCAACTTAGTTTATGGATCAATTTAATTCACGTTTAATCCTAGTACCAAAATGACAGCTGAACATATGACCAGAACCTAACCTCGTTTTTTATCTTTTAAAACTGTATCGCTTGTAAATTCCATTTGAAAAAAATACGAAAACAGTTTTGGTTAAATATTAACAAAATCTTAAAAAATATAAACAAACAACAAAATTATTAGGTTAAGACCACTGTCAAAGATCAAGGCTGTCATTTTGGTCCACTAAAAAAAGTCCGACGTGTTTACACCAAATAAAATCATATTTGGTCACCCCCATTTGAGAAGGACTGAATTGGAGTAGCAAATTTTAATACTCAAGTGTTTACACCGTGAATAAAGTACGCGTGACGTCATTTAGACCTCGAACTAAAAATTTGGTCCTCCCGGTGTAAACTACGCTAATGTGGCACAAATTTACTAGTTTAATTTATAGCTTTTAACTTAAAGTCCGAGGCATTGCGGCCTCTAGCCCTTCGGTAGCTACGCCACTGCCCATATTTTAAATGTTTATACTGTGCCTTAACCCCTATACAACCATAGGCGTAGCCAGGTTTCGGCGGCCATGAGCAAAACTAATATTTTTTTGTAGACGATACATTTATACGTAGATTTAAGGACTTTGTAACGATAAATACAATACAAATATTGATATAATGAGGTTAGCTCGTTAGTATATCCAAACAATTTAGTACCACATAGGCGGTATTTTGACTTTTCTAGAAACCACTTGATAAATTAATTATTTCGTTAATTCATATTACCATTAAGTAATTGCGTGGTTCAAAATTATTTTATTAATTGCATTTTGGAAAAAAACCTTTCCCGAAATACCGCTTCTGCAGTACCAGATTGTCTGGAATGAAATGCTTTTTCAGGATATACTAATGAGCCACCACCGTTCGATTAAAAAAAAGGTATAACCCTAAATAAAATTTTGCAAAAGGAGTCGTAATAAAACAAAAGAATAATAATTACATTTTTTCATAGCTACTTGACCTAAAATTAACTGTGTAGGCTTAATATGGCACCCTAAAAATAAATTTAAAAAATGAAATAATTAAAAGCAAAAGTATTAAAATATGATTAAAATATGGCATGTGCAGTGGCGGACTGGGCCACCGGGCCAACGCCTTTGGGGCCCCTCAGGGGGGTAAAGCGGGTGAAAAATCCAAAGTAATAAAAACAATATGCATTTAAAAATATATATATTTTTTTATTACTCTGCAAATTTATATCTACAATATCTATGTTTTAAAACAAAAAAAGGTAAAAAGACAAGAAATTTCTTAAAAAAGTATAAGATTGGGATGACGACAACAATGTTTAAAGCATAGTAAATAGGTTATGTTTGCGTAATTGCATTGACTTCTTAAAACTGCAGCTCTCAATTCGTGTTTATTTAGAGCTTTTCAAAACATGTTTTGTAAACTGGACGTAAAATACAATATTTTATTATTTTTTAATAAATGTGACCACTTTTCATTGGAAAAATATTTTTTTAAATACTAGGTAAAATATTTAATAATTGTACAAGGTGTCCCCAAATTCGAGGGTAACTATTGGGCTTTTTAAAAACCGTATGAGATACAAATAAGGGAAAAGTTTATTTAGGAGCTCTTTAATGTATTATTTTTATTATTATTATTATTTTTTAAAAATCCGGAAACTTTTGAACTTGACTGGAAAAAAAATGAAATGAAAGCACTTTCAGATAGCAGCTCTACATATTTTAAATGCGACTTTTCGTCTTTGAGAAACCATCAACTTTGTTTCTTTAAATGGAACAATGCATGAAAATACCCTATATTCGATAAAGCTTTCCAAGGCGAATTTATTGGTACATATCATTACAAAATAGTAAAAACCAAATCACAAATTTTGGTTCTTTACACATATCTCCAAAAGTTTTTGGATTTTTTTAGGTTTATAAGAGGTACGTTCAAGTCCTTCTAGTTATGCAACTTCGCGCTAACTTAAACAACTTTGTCTCTTTTATGGTTGCTCAAATCCCAATGGTCACTTTCGAATTTGGGACACCCCGTACAGGGGGGCGGCATTTTTAAATTTTGTCCTGTGGGTCAAATAGTGCTCAGTACGACAGTGATTAAATATTTTTAAAAAAAGCCCTTTGATAAAGAATTCGCGAATGGCTTAGATTTTGATTTTCAATTTTTAAATATCATTATCATTATATATAATAAAACTAAGTTGATAAAATGTGCGTGCCGATAAAACTTAAAAGGAGTCCCGATACGATAAAGGGACTTATATAGTGTGATAGCCCTTTATCCCCCTCGAACAAGAAAGTTCCCGTTTTACCCTAAAGGGTGTATATTTAAAGATATAATGACTCTTCCAACCCTTCAACTTGAAAATTAAGTGTAGTGGCGCCATCTGTTGTCGAGTATTTGAACTTCATTCAGAACAACGGTTATTTGGGTCTCATATCAACTCCCGAGCGAAGCCGGGAATCATAGCTAGTATCTAAATAAGGCTCTCTGATAAATTTTGTTAGTTTAAAAATGTTGCGCATTAAAGTTATAAATAATTAAATATTCCACTGGACCACCTCCTTATATTCTAATATTTCAGTTTTACCTTCGTTGTAACAAAAATTTGCAATAAATTTGCGAACGGCTTTGATTTTAATTTCTTTCTTTCTCTTTTAATTATTTTTAAATGAAGCCCTTCAATAAATTTTAATGGTAAAAAAATTGTGCAAAAGAATACCATATTTATTGCTATTAACCCTCCACCAAAGAAGATGGCCTTTTTAATTGTGCGTTACAGTACTTTTGTCCAATATATATTCATTTTTTTAAAATCAAAACATCCATAGGATTTAAAATATCATTTTTCATCTCTTCTTAGTTTTCGCTAGAATCCATTATCATTTTCATAGTGTCTCTTAATAATACATATTTTTCTGGAAGACTGTCATTGGGTTTTTTCCTTATCTTGATTAGTAATTATAGGACATTTTGGGTTGGAACTAAAAGTTAAGCTTAATTCATTATTTTAAATTAAATCTAAAATATTTTTCACGACCTGGTATTTGGTTGAAGGGTTTTTGAAAAACTTTCATTTGTACCTCGGATCAATAAAAGTGGCTGTCGCAAATAGTTGTTGTTTTCCAAGTAAAAAAATCTGTGACTCATTTCTTGTTTTAAAACTAAATAGAATAGTGTTTTTAATGCATTCATCGGATGTATAAAATTCATCAGTAATTGAAGTATATATTCCACTTGGCCACCTCCTAATTCTAGTCGCCAGTTTCAGCTTCACGGTAACAAAAATTTGCAATAAATTTGCGAACGGCTTCGATTTTAGTTTCTCACTGTTAAATATTTTTAAATGAAGCACTTTAATAAATTTTGATGGTCAAAAAATTTTGTGCTTTGAAGTTATGAACTATTAATAATTCCATTGGGCCACCTCCTAATTTTAATCGCCAGTTTCAGCTATGTGTTGACGAAAATTTGCAATAAATTTACAAACTTCCTTACTTTTAATTTCTTATTATTAAATATTTCTAAGTAAAGCCGTCTGATAGGTTTAGATAGTCAAAAAGTTTTGTTTAAAAAGTTATGAGCTATTGAATATTTCGCGTCGCTTCCTCGGGTTAAAAATTTGCAAAATAATTCGCGAATGACTTAATTTTTTATTTTTTACTTTTAAATGTTTCTAAATGAAGCCCTCTGATAAATTTTAATAGTCAAGAAATTTTGCGCATTGAAGTTATCAACTCCTTAATATTTCACTGGGAGGTGGTCTTTATTTTAGTCGCCATTTTCCGCTTCGTACTAACGAAAATTTGGAATAAGTTTGCGAAAGGCCTCGATTTTAATTTCCTACTATTAAATATTCCTAAATAAAGCTTTCTCATAAATCTTGCTTAAAAAGTTATGAGCTATTGAATATCCCGCGGCGCTTCCTCGATTTAAATTTTTTTAAATAATACGCAAGTGACTTGCTTTTAATTTTCTTCTTTTATATATTTCTAAATAAAAGCCTCTAATAAATTTTAAAAGTCAAAAAGTTCCACTGGGCCACCTCCTAATTTTATTCGTCAGTTTTAGCTTCATGATAACAAACATCCACATGGCCACCCTTAAATTTGGGACACCCTATACATGGGGGCCATTTTTAACTTTTGCCCGGTGAGCCAAAAGTTGCCCAGTCCGACACTGGGCATGTGATGTGTCATTGGATTCAGAATGTCACATCGGTGATGCCATTTAAAACTTAAAAGAAAAGTAATTTCCGGTCAAACCAAAAATGATAAAAAAGTGAAAATAAATTGACCAATGCACATATTTGTGTCAAACGTCGCCATGCGAAATTTTATTTGAACACCGGGTATTGTACTAATTTTCCTTTGCCGCCCCCTCCTCTTCCTTAACAAAATTCTAGCACGCCCATGTACCTATACAACAACAATAAAAAAGAATAAATATATTTTACAAAAAGAAGCAGTTACACAAAGCTGATGTCAACACTAAAGTTTTAAGCTATATAAAAAATTAATTTTAATAAATGTTACTTAAAAAAAATATTCATATTATTTTAAATTATTATTTTTATTCAGCATCGATTAGTGTCATCTTTCATTTTATCAAAAAGTAGCAACACCTTGTTAAACCGCAATCTAATAATAATCAAAATTCCTTGCAATTGGAAATTATTCATTTCTTTTTTGTTTTCTTTTAGTTTTGATTAGAATACATACTCAGATACTTTTTAATAAATTTAATTTATTTGTTTACCTGAAATTGCCTAATTAGATTGTTTAAAATAAGGTTAGGTTGGGTTACTAACACTTAAAGTAGGGAAAGTTGGACATACTGTACAGGGAGAGATAAGTATACAAATTAAGCATCGCCAACTTCTTTTGTTGTATGTTATACCATTTTATAGATCTTAAAGATACACCACTGCTCGATGGTTAGATGCATTCATCCGTCACTTCTTCGTTATTTAGGTATTTATTTAATGGTAATAGTAACATTTCACTTCAACGCGTAGCACGTACTTACATTAAAGATAGATGAGATTAATTGGACGCGTTTTGACGTTACTTTCAGTAATGAGGGTTTATTTCGTGTATTTTGTTCCATAAAAGGTATAATTTAATATTTACTGTACGCTGTAGGTATTTACCAATAAATAAGATATTTACTTAGCTGATCCTCATTCTTGACATAGAAAGTTGGTTTAGTGAACTTGAAAAATGTCAATTTAATTTACTTTATTATCTTTATAGATTAAACACACAGGGTGTCCAATAAGTATATATCTAAAATTGAGGAGCGTGTAAGAGACGTCAAAATAACACTAGTCTTTTATATAAAAAAAGTTCCTAGGTTGCCCCATAACGGTGATATGGGACTTAGAAGGGGCCCCCGAAATTACTTTTCAATCCGTAACTTTTAAGTGGACCTGTATATTTTAATCAAATTTAGTTATGTCGTATAAGCAAAAAACCTATTTTTTAGATAGACCGGACCTTTTATAAAAAAAGATACTCTATATTAAAAAAATGAACCCTTTTCGACAAAATTACTTTTTGTAGCAACTGCCCGAGGTTTGTTAATACTGACACCTACATTACAATAACACTAAAAAATTAGGTGGATATTGATATTATTATAATGTAGGTATCTGTATTAACAAACCTCGGGCAGTTGCTACAAAAAGTAATTTTTCTCGAAATTGGTTGATTTTTTGAAATAAATGTAGAGTATCTATCTAAAAATTAAGTTTTAGAGCAAAAAGAGTGACACGTGTCAAAATTTTGGCCCCACAAGTGTAGTAGCAAGTCCGTTCCTTTCTTCCTAGATGCCGTCAAATTCAGTTTATAGCAAAAATTTGTGTCTTTATTGCTTATACGATATACTTAAATTTAATTGAAATATACAGGTCCACTTAAGAGTTACGGATTAAAAAGTAATTTCGGGGCCCCTTTCTAAGCCCCATATCCCCGTTAGGGTACAACTTGGGAACTTTTTTATATGAAAGACTAGTGATATTTTGACGTCTTCTATAGTCCTACATGCACCTAAATTTTAGACATATACTTACCGGACACCCTGTATAAGAACTATTATTTAATCTAACCAAAAAATCATTATAATTCTTTAAAATATCGGCAATTGCATTCAAGATAAAACTTACGGTCATTTTGATGGCGAATAACTTTAGAAAAAATAAAGTTATCATGATGCGGTTTTCACAAAAAGCCTTGAACTAAAAAATAATTATTGTATTCTCGCCATTTGGTTTGTGTTGTTCTAAGTAAAACATCCTGTATACCTTTTTTATTCTTAAAATTTTATCTTTACCCTTTAAAAATGCAACAAAAGGAAATGATTATTTCCTAAAAAATCTATAAAAAATTGACTGAATGGCTATTAAGAGTATTATTTGGCAATAAGAGTTTGCTACATACAAAGTTAAAAAAAAAAACAAAAATTATTTACAAAATAATAGTTTCAGTTAGGCCAAATTACTTTTTTTAATAATCTTTAGATTTGAATCAATGTAGCTTTATTTTGTTTTTTTTCTTGGGACTAGATTTGTCCATATCGGAAGTCCTATATTAAAATAAAAAAGTCTTTTTATTTTGTTATTTAATTGATAGTTAAATTTTTCAATTTTTTTATTTTTATTTAAATTTATCTTGACAACGGGGACAGACTTACCACCAAAACGTCGATTTTTAGTTCTCTAGTTACTTCTTTTAAACTTTTTGGGGAGTTTTTCTTTATTTTGATTTGGCGCCGACCCAAATAACTATCCCATCAATTAAATGAATCCGCAGAATCAATACAGAACAGATTTTCAATTCTTTTAAGTTCTTTTATACTTAGGTTCATTGGTTTTTAGTTTAAATATATTTTTTAATCTGTAAAAACATTTTTGGGCAACAGGACAGCAATGCATTCCTGTTTTTAGATTAAAGAAAATATTAAAAATGGATAAACACTATTTAAAAATATTTTGCAGTCTATTTTACATTTTTGTATAACATCAGGTAGAGTTGGAAAGTTTAACTTTTTTAAATAGATTTCTTTGTACTTGGACCGTTGTTATTTTTGTTATATATAAATGATTTAGCTTTTATCGATATAAAAGGCCAATTTACTATGTTTGCTGATGACACCACTATTTTATGGAACAACAAAAATAAAAATGTATTATACGATTCAATTAATAATGATATTTTAAAAATTAAATCCTGGTGTGATTCTAATTTGCTTACTTTTAATATTAATAAAACTAATATCCTAGCATTTAAATGTACTCTTAATAACATATATATGAATGATCAAATTGTTAAATATTCTTCATGTACTAAATTTCTAGGCCTTTTTGTCGATGTTAAACTAAATTTTAGAGATCATATAGAAAAACTATGTAATAAACTAACATCTAATTGTTATGGTATTAGAATACTCTCTAAAGAATTAAAACTGAAAAATCTATTTATTTTTCTTTAATTGATTCTATCATAAGATATGGAATTTGTTTTTGGGGAACTCGTATCAATATTTATTAAATGCAGTATTTGTATTACAAAAAGAGCAGTTAAATATATTTGCAAAGCAAAGACAAAAGATTCGTGTAAACCATTGTTTAAGTCAAAGAAAATTTTAACTCTTAACTCTATTTATATTTTAGAAACAGTATGTCTAATTTTTTAAAAAATTGTTTAAAAGTCCTAATAATTTTTTATATGATACTAGAAAAAAATCTCAACTTCAACTTCCGAATCCAAATTCATCATTAACAAAAAAAATCTTTAATTTATGACTCAAAAAAAATTTATAATCATTTGCCCACTGATATTAAAAAATTAAAATTTTTAAAAAATTTAAACTATCTTAATTATTGTAAAATAAATAATAAAATAAATCAAGCAAAAACATGCTATAATTCAAAATAGTGGTTGGTAATATATGTAAAGAACATTGCTTTTTCACAAAAATTGTGTTCTTGACAATTTAAATCATTTGCTTTCTGTATTTTGTGGTAAATGTTATGGGTAAAAAAATGTTTTTACCACATACCTACACCTTTTTCTGGTAGAAAGTTTACAACTGGATAATATTAATGCATATTTTTATCATTTTAAGTTTATAAAAGTTAGAAATAAACTTGCTTTGATTTTTCAACTTAGGTCTTTATTAGGAATTGTTTCTGAAGCTAATGGCCTTCCCATATATGGCCAAGTTAGGCCCAAAATGAACTATTACGATTTTTGACATAAAAACAAACAAATCCTATAAATTGTTGTACAGTAACCTAAAAGAAAAAAGCTTTTTTTTTTAATTTACAAAAAAATAAATGGTCGCCATAAAAAAAAGAACAATGTTGATGGTAACTTAAAACCGAAACGGTGAAATTAAAATTCAAAAACACGTATAAATTGCTCTTAACCCGATGTAACAAGGTAAAAAAACTACAGCACTTTTTTAAAAATACACATTTTAAGTTTTTTTTAAAGATATAACTATCTTCATAACGGCTTTCCCCATTTTAACCCTCTTTCTATTTTTTATAGTTTTCAATATCCCAATATAATCCCTACCAACTTTGGATACACTGCTATAGTAACAAAAAGTGTACTTATTTACCTTATTAAATAATTAAATTTATTTTAACTATTATTTTTATATTGATTTAAATGTGTTTATTTTGTTTTTAAATCAAATTATACAATTTTCTGTCGAAAATATTAAGCCGCGTCCAGACTTGCAGACCGCAACAATTCGCCAAACATCAGTCCAAACAAACCAACCTACTGCGCGCTGCTTTGATGCAAAAAATCGACAAGCTCTGAATCACCGCGGAATCATTCCCCAAGCCCTTGGAACGACATGAATTCCGTCCACGTCCACGTCAGACCTATGTGGGGCTATGTGACGCGCTATTCGGCGCGGCTAATTGTTGCAAGTATTAAAGATATGTTCTGTATTGGTTCGGAGAATTCATTTAATTGATGGTTGATGGTTATTATTTGGGTACACGTCCAAAAATAAATTAAAAGTACAC
Source organism: Listronotus bonariensis (assembly GCA_014170235.1). NCBI lineage: Eukaryota > Metazoa > Arthropoda > Insecta > Coleoptera > Curculionidae > Listronotus > Listronotus bonariensis. Next base: position 3,310 of record JACEGR010002276.1, on the reverse strand, counting down.
ATACCAAAAAAAAAAAAAAATTAAACTAGTAAAAGAGAACTAAATCGACGTTTCAGGTGGCAAGTCTGCCACCGTTATCAAGATAAATACAATAAAAATAATAAACAAAGAAATAACCTATTATTTAGGTTTAAAATTATTTTTTTTGTAGGTACTTAAACCTTTGACATTAAATGTCAAATATTTTTATTCAGTTTATCTTGACAACGGTGGCAGACTTGCCACCAACACATTGATTTTTAGTTCTCTTTTTACTTGTTTAATTTTTTTGTTTTTTTTGGTACTTACAATTTATTATTCGACGTGTACCCAAATAACTACAATCAATTAAATGAAAGGGTTTTTTGGTAAAAGAATTGTACGTCACTTACACAATACAATTTAAAATACTTGAGTGAAATCGAAATTTAATGCAATGACTTATTAAAATTTTCAGACATTCTACTCTAAAACAAAATTTGCATATCATTTATCGAAAGTTTAAAGTAGTAAAGATGGTACAGATATATTTTTTAATAATATTTAATAAACCACCTGTGACGAAGTGAGAGGGTTTTTCAGTAATTTTGAATGTGTTCACTCTTTTAAAAGTTTAAGTGCTAGCAACACAAGTTATAATTTATTAAGTATGCAAATTTATTGCCAATTTGCGAACAGTTATAATTTAAGACAGTATGATTGATCTGATTATATTTATTTGCGCCGTATCGTATATAACAACTTTAAAAACTAGAAGGTCGGTGGGTAGGGATGACAACGATATATCGATTATTTTTAAATATCGATATATCGGAAATCAAATATCAATAATCTTCATCGGTATTTAACTCTCAATAATCGATATAATAATATCGAAAATTTTCGATATTGGTGGTAAATGAGACAACTTAAATTTTTAAAAGTGTAAAAAATGTGGTATAGTAAAATTTAAAAAAACTTAAGCATAAAGCTAATTTTTACTATTATGCCATATTTATTTACCTTTTAAAGAAAAATAAAAAAATATATAAAAAAGATATCTATATTTTTTTCTCTTTCAAATATCAATATATCTAATAATCGATATTAGCCAAAACGATATTTATCGATATCGATATTCCGATGTTTTCTTAAAATTTGACATTTCTATCGGTGGGTCAGCAGGAAACAACAAAGAAAGTTTTGCTTTTAAATAAAAAGTAAAAGCTTTTGTTGCTTTCAAACCTTTAAAGTACTAATATTCTTTGTTTTTATTACTGGCATAAATTTATTATTTTGACAGTAAAACATAATATGTACCTTTCTATTTAGAATATTATCTGGGCTTTTAATAGCATATTAAATTACCCAGATACTATAGGTATTGGTATGCAAAATTGTACCTATCATTAAAAGACACATTTAATCTTGTGGGCGTTATTTTCAAAAACTAACGTTTAAAAAACTAAAAAACACGCTTTTATATGCAACCGAACTAAAAATTAGAAAATAATTTTTCATTAAAAAAAATATTGTCATTTCATAGTAAAAGCGTGGGGTGCATTTTACTATTTTTTCATAACTTTTCCATCATAGATATTGGCAAATATAATAATTATAACATTTAATATATTAAGCACTTACGCTTTTTACTATGAAATGACAATATTTTTTTTAATGAAAAATTATTTTCTAATTTTTAGTTCGGTTGCATATAAAGCGTGTTTTTAGTTTTTAAACTATTAATTATTTTTCATTTTTAGTTCGTTATATCAATTAACTTTGCTACTCTTGACAAAATGGCGAAAAAATTTTTTAGTGAACAAAGAGTAGCAAAAGTTTGGAATGTTGCCAACAGATGGCAACCCACTAAAAATTTTTTCGCCATTGAGTAGCAAAGTTTGAATTTTGCCAACAGATGGCAACCCAGGTGTTGTTTTTATAATATAATGGAATTTCTTTTTCCTGGCGATCCAAAGCAGGATAACGGGATACTGTTTGCAGATTATTGCATTGTCATGGGTCCTTAATACGTGTGCAAAGTTTCAAAGAAATCGAATAGCTGGAAGTTGGTTAAAATTAGGCTCAAAGATTCCGTTACATAGATTTTCAGTATTCTGCCCAACTCTGACTTGCATAAACACATCGTATCCATAGCCGCACTAATTTTAGGCCAGCCGTACACTAGTATATTTATTTTGGTAACTGAAAAACTGGAATATTAAAACGCATTTGTTTTTATATGATTAATTATGAATTATGATTAAAAAAAATAGATCGTGATCTATTTCACAGAGGAGCGATTCAAACCGAATACTGCTTTTGTTTTTATTTAATATTTTAAAAAAATAAAAGCAATAATAAGTGCTGTCTCAGTAAAATCCATTGTTTATTGTTTATTCATTAATTATAAACTACAATTTTTTTTGACTAAATATAAAAATTTTTAAACTTAACAAAAATGCATTTTTAATTTAAGTTAATAACACCTAGATGCTTTTTGCACCTGTATGTGTCAGCCATGTTAACAAAGCAACACCCTAGTAGACAAGTACTACAGGAAACACAAATTTATTAGCCACTTTTTGGTTGAGCGCACCTTTGATATTGAGCAATATAAAAGTTGGGCTAGTGCATAGGGCTTTTTTATCTTTGGACAAACCACGAAGGCTAAAAGCCTAAATACTAACGTACCGTTGTGTGTCTTAAACTATGTCTATGGCGTTGTACCAAGCTAAATTTCTCATTTAACACTATTTTTTATTTTCTACTCTGTATGCTTTGTATCTATCTCAAATCAAAATTTCTGTAAGATATTGATATTGTTTAACAGCTATTAAATTAATGAGCTTTTCCACGGCTTCTGCTTTAAAAAATTATCCATTACAATTTTGAGTAGCTCTCAACATAGCAATACGTAGGTGCGACCTAAACATCTCTAAATACATATAGAGTCCAACTTAAAAGGCCCTGTGCTTCCCACTTCCTTTATTCAACCCTAGATCTTATTACGTAAGATTTAGTCATTCGAAAAAATCATGGCTTGTTTAAGAGTATGCGGCTACCTCGATAGCTTATATTTTTGCAACTAATTAAGCGATTTGTAATTTTATTATATTAACAAAATAAAAAGATTTTTTTGGTGCTTATAAATGTGTGTAGTATTATTTTTTAAGAAATTTAATTCAGTAATTGATAAAGACGACCAAATAATCCAGATATTTGTTTAAAACTTTGCATACATCTTATAATATTAGAACTACTTAATTTAGGTTTTTCTGTTTCAAACAAAAAAAAATATCAAATTTACATTAATTAAAATAAGACTATATTAAAAAGCACAGGAATATGT